>JARYGA010046851.1:0-36482 GCA_030545235.1 Helianthus tuberosus | reverse complement strand
ACAACCTTTGAAAATAAACATGATTTTGAAAGTAATTTGATAAAAAGAGAATGACTCACATTGCAGATTTATTTTGAGCAGAGCCTAGCCTACTGATGAGCCTTTTAACCTAAATTAATAATAGGCACACAATTCGGTTAATAACTTAATACAGCATTTACGATAACTCACGAGATCAAACCCTCACATCGAATGACAAAGTGCGATACTTAAACATCCATTGAATTAACAACGAATGACAAAGCATAAACCCTAATGTGGGCAGCACTTAAACATCCATTGGATAGTTTAATCGATCGGACATTGAATCGTATCAGCGATCGAGTTATTACCCTGTATTGCGGCAGGACTTCGTGAATCGTGTGTGTTTTTAATAGTAAACAGAGCGTATCTCAGTGTATATTTCGACTTTTTACGTCGTTCAAGCGCCCAATTTCAAGTCCCAGACACCCCTATTTATACCCAAAAATTGACCCCGCTTACGGACCGTAAGCCTCATCCCTTACGGTCCGTAAGGGACACGAAAAGTTTATAGGGTAGCCACGTCCTTGACTAGCCTTGCTGACTTGACTGTTTCTCAAAATTCGTTTTTGACAGCGAGATTTCAAAATAATCGTAACTAGGGTTTACCCCCCCCCCCCTGAGTTTTAGGGGCCCTGATCTTGATTCTGATTGTTCTGAAAATTTTAGGGTTTGTGCAGAATCACTTGGGTGTCTCAATTAGGGTTTCCTATTGGATAAAATAATAAAATAAATAGGACTTTTAATGAGAGTTGTTACATTCTCCCCACCTTAATAAAAATCTCGTCCTCGAGATTTACTGGAATAATTGAGGATACTTTCGCTTCATTTCTGATTCCAGCTCCCAAGTGTATTCGGGTCCTCGTTTGTGCTTGAGAAACTTTATTTTTCTGTCTTCTATCTGAAGAGGTTTCTCAACAAATTTTAACTTTTCGTTTACCTCTATATCTTGGAGAGGTACTACCAAAGATTCGTCTGATAGACATTTCTTGAGATTGGATACATGAAATACATCATGTACTCCAACTAACTCTTCTGGTAGTTGTAAACGATAAGCAACTGGTCCTATACGTTGGATCACCGGAAAAGGTCCTACGTATCTTGGACTTAGCTTTCCTTTCTTACCGAATCGAACAACTCCTTTCCAAGGGGAAACTTTCAACATTACTCTGTCTCCAACTTGGAATTCTAATGGCTTAAGAAAATTGTCGGCATAGCTCTTTTGACGATCTCGAGCTGTCTTTAGTCTTTCCTTGATTTGTGAAATTTTTCGGTCGTCTCTTGCACTATTTCAGGACCTGACAATTGACTTTCTCCTATTTCTGCCCAACAAACTGGAGTTCTGCACTTTCTTCCATACAGTGCTTCGAATGGGACAGTTTTAATACTTGAATGATAACTATTATTATAGGAGAATTCAATTAAAGGTAAGTGATCCTCCCAATTTCCACCAAAATCTATCACACATGCTCGGAGCATGTCTTCTAGAGTTTGGTTCGTCCTTTCACTTTGCCCGTCTGTTTGTGGATGATATGCAGTGCTTAAATTTAGTCGAGTTCCCATAGCTTCTTGGAAACTTTTCCAGAAATGAGAAGTGAAACGACTATCTCTATCTGACACAATGGAGAGTGGAACTCCATGTAGAGATACGACTTCATCTACATACAACTTAGCCAATCTTTCCATGCTAAAGGTTTCTTTCATTGGTAGAAAGTGAGCAGATTTGGTTAATCGATCCACAATCACCCAAATCGCGTCATTACCTTTTCTGGTTTTGGGTAACTTAGTAACAAAATCCATTGTTATGAGTTCCCATTTCCATACAGGCATTTCTAGTTGTTGTAATAGACCTGAAGGTTTCTGATGTTCTGCCTTAACTTGTGAACAAGTAAGACACTTAGAAACATATCTAGCTATATCCTTCTTCATGCCTATCCACCAAAAATTCTTTCTTAAATCTTGATACATTTTATTGTTTCCAGGGTGTATGGTATACCTAGATTTATGGGCTTCTTCTAAAATCTTATTTCTTAATTCTCCTTGCTTAGGTACCCATATTCTGTTTTTGTGGAATCTCCAAATTCCATCATCTCCTTGCTCTAATTCTTTTATTCGTCCCTTCATTCCTTCAGCATCATCCTTGATTGCTGTTTCTTGAATATTCTTCAATTGTTCCATTAAATCTAACTGTAGATTTAACCTAAGAGCACGGACTCGTCGTTGTTTCTCATGGTACTTACGACTTAAGGCATCTGCAACTACATTTGCCTTTCCTTCATGATATTGAATATCACAGTCGTAGTCACTTAGGATTTCCATCCATCTCCTTTGCCTCATATTTAACTCTTTTTGCCCAAATATATATCTTAGACTTTTATGATCTGTATAGACAGTAAATTTACTTCTGTACAGATAATGTCTCCAAATTTTCAGGGCAAAAATTACGGCTCCTAATTCTAAGTCATGAGTCGTATAGTTTTCTTCGTGCTTTTTCAATTGTCTTGAAGCATACGCAATTACCTTCTTGCGTTGCATTAGCACACATCCAAATCCTAGTTTTGAAGCATCACAATATACTTCAAAATCTTCAGTTCCTTCTGGTAAGGCTAAGATTGGAGCATTGGTTAATTTCTGCTTCAATATTCTAAAAGCTTCTTCTTGCTTAGGTCCCCATTCAAACTTAACTGCTTTACAAGTTAACTTAGTTAATGGTACAGCTATCTTGGAAAAATCCTTAATAAACCGTCTATAGTATCCAGCTAAACCTATAAAACTTCTAATTTCCATTGCGGATTGTGGAACCTTCCATTTGGTAATTGCCTCTATCTTAGCAGGATCTACATGAATACCTTCGTGATTCACCATGTGTCCTAAGAATTGCACTTCTTGCAACCAAAATTCACACTTTGAGAATTTGGCGTACAGCTTTTCTTTTCTTAACAAAGTTAAGAGTGCATGCAAGTGCTGACAATGTTCGTCCTGACTTTTGGAATAAATAAGTATATCGTCGATGAAGACAATTACAAATTTATCCAAGTACGGTTTACAGATCCTATTCATCATGTCCATGAATGCTGCAGGTGCATTCGTTAACCCGAAGGGCATGACTGTAAACTCATAATGACCATACCTAGTTCTGAAAGCAGTTTTAGGTATGTCTTCCTCTTGCACCTTCAATTGATGATATCCGGAACGTAAGTCAATCTTAGAAAAATATCTAGCTCCTTGAAGTTGATCGAAAAGATCATCAATCCTAGGTAATGGGTATCGATTCTTAATTGTAACCTTATTCAATTCTCTATAATCGATACACATTCTCATGGAACCATCCTTCTTTTTCACAAACAACACTGGTGCTCCCCAAGGGGATGAACTAGGTTGTATGAAACCTTTACTTAGTAATTCATCTAATTGCTTTTTCAATTTTAACATTTCTGTGGGTGCTAACCGATAAGGTGCCTTGGCTATTGGTATAGTTCCTGGAATTAGATGAATCCTAAATTCTACCTCCCTATCTGGTGGTAATCCTGGTAAATCTTCTGGGAATACATCTGGGTATTCTGAGACTACAGGAATCTCCTTAAGTTCTTTACCCTTAGTACTGATGATTACCGAAATCATATATACTATTCCTTGCTTTCGTTCATAACTAGCAACTTTCATTACTGATATGAACTTCATGGGCTTACGTGGTTTATCTCCTGTAATCATAATTACTTCTCCGGTGGGTGCTTGAATTTCTATGGAATTTTGATCACAAAGAATTCGAGCATGGTTGGCTACTAACCAATCCATTCCTAAGACAACATCAAATTCGGCTAATTTCATAGGTAATAGGTTTGCAAAGAATTTATGTCCTGAGAGTTCTATATTTTCCTTTTGCAAAACTTTATCTATGCTAACAGAATTTCCGTCTGCCGTTTCGACTGTAAAAATCTGCCTAAGGTTGGTTAATGGTAAATTAAGAGCTTGGCAGAATGAAGTATTGATAAAACTTTGGTTTGCACCAGAGTCAAATAATACTTTTGCATACATGTTGTGAACTAGGAATGTACCAGCTATCACATCTGGAATCATCTCGGCTTCCTGAGTAGTTAATTGAAAGGCTCGAACATTCTTCTTAGTAGCTCCGTCAGCTGTCTTGGCTTTGTTGTCTGCTGATTTGACCAATTTAGGACATTCTGGTTTAAAATGCCCAGCTTCTCCACAGTTATAGCAGACTATGGTTTTCTTTCTGCAGTTTTCTTCACGATGTCCTACCATTTTACAAAAATTGCAGGTTACACTACATCTTCCAAAATGTTTCTTTCTGCAATTCCTGCAGAACGGCGGATTTGAAGATTGCCCTGTTCCTCTTCTCTTGAAGTTGTTATTATTACCCGTACGAAATCCTTGGGTAATTTTCTGAGCCAGTTCCTTTTTCCTGTTATCATCTCTTGTGCGCACCAGTTCATCAGTTAGGGTGTTAGCTAATTCTACCGCATTGTCAATAGTGCGAGGTCTAGCAGCTTTAACGATATTGCGGATTTCACCAATTAATCCCCAAATATAGCGAGAAATGAGTACCGGTTCTGGCGAAGCCAGTGTTGGTACCACTCTAGCATATTCAAAGAATGTCGAAGTATAACCGGGACAATCTACACCTAACATTCGATGATTCAAAAACTTATTTTCCATTTGATCTTTTTCATATTCGGGACAGAATTTTCTTTCTACAAGACTCTTAAATTCTTCCCAGTTCATAGCATACGCCATCATCCTTCCTTTTGCTTGTAACACCGTGTTCCACCATTCTAGCGCCCCTTCTTTAAAAATATTTGACGCATACATGACCTGATCGTCCCTGGCACATTTACTTATTGTAATCACTGCCTCGGTCTTTTCTAACCAACGCAGTGCTGCAGTCGCTCCTTCATTGCCTGCAAACTCAGATGGTTTACAAGCAAGAAATTCTTTGTAAGTGCAACCAGGTGTTGCAGCTTTCAGTTTCTTAGGGAGCGAAGCTTGCCGTGGTTCCTCATTATGATTAACATGATCATTGCCTCCGTTTACGCTATTGCTGAAGTTATCTTCAGAAATACGTTTGCTAGGAATGATTTGTTGCGGTTCGATTGGATTTTTAACAGCAGCAACGATTGCTGGAATAGCATTAGCTATCCCTTGAGCAATGATATTTTCTATATCCTGCCTAGTCATATATTGATCCCCCGGTTGTTGCTCAGATTTATTAACCTCATTAACTGGTTCATTATTAGCGTTTTCCATCTGATAATTTAATATATAATTTATTAGTATCCAATAAATAACAATCATACACAAAATACTTATACAAAGTTCATAACACAAATATAGCCAAAACTATCGATTTCTCGATTCCCATCTTTATATATTTTATAATATGCATCCATACACACCTTTATCTTACAAGTTTTATTTTAAGTTATTATACAAGATAATAATTTATTTTTATTATTACACAACCCCATTTTCATAAGCCTTCTACCCCTTGTTCTTTTGGTGTCTCAGTAACGACGTTCCCTCTCGTCGTATTTCCAGGAGATTTGTTCTCCTACCTCCCTGATCCTATTTCCGGCATCCATTAGCTCCTCGCCAAAGTGGCGGAGTTCGGCTAAATTTTCGTTACTCATAGGTGGATTAGGTATAGGTTCTGGGTTGAACTGAGGGAGAAAGGAATAAGGACTGTTGAGCAGGTTTTGGAACTGCCAATCATTCGTCCACTACTCGTCCATTCCTAAAGGCTGGGTGTGAATTATAGGTTCTGGAATTGCAGGTTCTAAGTTTATTGGTAGTTGTGTTTCAAGAGAAGGGTATAGATTATTATTAATTGGCCTAACGACATCACAGCTTGCCAATGTCCGATCTAATTCCTCCTGAAAAGGTAACTTCTCAACTTGTCTAGAGCTTTCCCCAACTTCCCTCTCTATTTGCTTAGAATATTCTTCAAACTGTATTCCCATCTGCCTAGATTCTTCCCCGACTTCAATTCCCTTCCCTTTGTCTAAGGGATTTTCTATTTTAGGAAATTTTCTAGTTGTAGGCTTCCTCCAACGCATACGTCTCCATCCCACAAATCTCCTCCTTTTCTTGGGTTTGGGTTTCTCCAGAGGTGGAGCATTGAATTCAATAGGTTCTTCTATTTCTGGTATATACCTATTGAAATATCTGGAAACCTCTATTTTTACCGGATAGAGATTTAAATTCTGAAGGGCTTCAGACAAGTCATTCATGCTGTTTAGCAAATATGCAAAATACAAAAATTACCAAGTCAAAATTTTCATAAATAATCTTTAAATATTATTTCATATTGGGTAACTACAAAACAACCGAAAATTAAAAACATACTAGGTTTATTGGAATTTATTTATTTACTGGATAGATTTTCTAGCTTGTAGGTGATAGGGTTGCTAAATTGAAATAAGTTATTTAAAAATTTGTATTTACTGCTACAGTGGCTAGCATATAAAGATCTGCCCATTTTTCATCTAACTTGTCTTCCCAAGGTGATTTACTGGTTAATTCCTGGATTTCCTGTTTAACTTTCTTTTCTCGAGATTTCTTTATTTTCTCTTTACTTTTCCTAATAATCAGACTTCTTTTACTAGGAGAAAGTGGTTCCTCATATTGTGCCTTTCGCACAAATATTCCTTCATCAGGAATTACAGAGTGATTTGAGGATTTTGTTTGGGATGAACTTCCCTTCTCGTTGGATGACCTATCTAATTTAAGATAGATATTACTGTACACAAATAATCAGATAATAAAACACATAATTACAAAATAGCAAATAATAAAAATTAAGTATTTTCTAAATACTTAATTGGCTTAAATCAGTGGCTCTGATACCACCTTTTTCTGTCACGGCCCCCGACCCGGTTTAACCCGTTTCAGGAGCCGCGGGACAGAAAATCCCGTGGTATTTAATTAACAGCGGAAGTTTCTTCAGGATCTTTTTAAAACTGAATTATTTCCCGATTATTTTATTTCACAACTCGGGATAAAACCCCGGTAATTTACAATCTTGAGATTTCACGGAGAAATATTTTATTTTACAAAACATGTTTCCTTATTTTATATTGAGCCACTTCCTTAAGCTTGTAGTGCTTCGCGACACTTTTCCTGGATTACAACAGATCACCTGAAACATGTTTGAAAAAGGTTTTGTCAGCGGGAAATACTGAGTGAATCATTCTTTTTACTAAAACGACTCATTTGTTATAATTTACAGTATTAAGAGAGATTACAATGTTTCAGATATCAACCAACTACCCACAGTATTTGTCACTCGACCATCCATCGGTAACCTCATTGTCCAATGGAGTCTGTGACTATGGTCATATCACTCATTGGCTAACTCGTTGTCCAATAGTGACGGTTATCAAGTAATGTATACAAAACCCCACATACCGGTTGTAACTTGGTGATTACATAAACTTAATCACTGTAATTATAACCTTTGAAAATAAACATGATTTTGAAAGTAATTTGATAAAAAGAGAATGACTCACATTGCAGATTTATTTTGAGCAGAGCCTAGCCTACTGATGAGCCTTTTAACCTAAATTAATAATAGGCACACAATTCGGTTAATAACTTAATACAGCATTTACGATAACTCACGAGATCAAACCCTCACATCGAATGACAAAGTGCGATACTTAAACATCCATTGAATTAACAACGAATGACAAAGCATAAACCCTAATGTGGGCAGCACTTAAACATCCATTGGATAGTTTAATCGATCGGACATTGAATCGTATCAGCGATCGAGTTATTACCTGTTTTGGTCAAAAATTACCGAAGCAATTAAGTGATCAAATTAGTAAAGTGAGGTAGTGTGCTAGAAAATGTGTTGAAAATATGCCGGTTAAGTTATTTAGAAAATCAGTATTCAGGATACGGCTCAGGATATTGAGCTGTATCTATGATCAAACTATGAGCAAAAAAGTAAAGTAAACGACACGAGATGTACGAGGAAAGCCCTTGATCAATCTAGATCGCCGACATAAAACCTCGGTAGCTGACAATCGCAGCTGCCTTGTTCTTCTTATTACTTCAAACGTCAGGATACAGTGCAGGATATAGACCAGATCGCTAAGTGTTACAATGCTTTTGTATGAAAGTGAGAATTGCTTGAGAGCGAGTGTTAGAGTGTAGCGAGTGTGAATGTGATGTCCTATTCGATCTGGTATACCCACCTATTTATAGTTACAAAGTGGAAACTAAAATTCCTATAAATATGGGATACTCCCGAATATTCCATAAGTAGCCGTTTGGAACCAAAGAAAGCGGGCTTAACGTCTTTCCTTGAACAACTTGGACCGAGTCTTCCGCGGAATGAGTCTTCGTGAACGTTACTAGCTTCTAACCCACGTACCTGCACATAATCCGTTAGTAATCCTGAGGATACCATTCAGGATGTTACCAATATCCTGAATCAGCATCCCGGATGTAATCAGACACTATATAACCAAGATATAAATCAAGATACTTTCCAGGATATAGGCTCAAAATTCCGCCCATAACAATTGTCCCCAAAAATGTTACCGTTTGTTATCCTGCACTAACGGTTACATTTTTACGAAGACCGAGGTAATTAATTAGATAAGACCAATGATGTGACCGTTTTCAACTACCCAGCCTATATTTACTCATCATGCCCTATATCTTCTCATCCTCATCTCTTTTTTAATCACAATCGACAAGGAAAAGGTAACATTCTCTCTCTCATCTTCATATTCATCTTTATCCTTTATCTCCGGCGAAAAATTCAGGTAACCAAATGCCAAGACAAACAAGATCCAGTTCAGGTGACTCGGCTCCTACATTCATCCAACAGAACCTTCTCCAAGAACCGGAGAAGGAAATATGTACCTTCGATAGTGCCCACCTGTCAGCCTTGAAATCCTCCGGCATCTTCCCGGAAGGAACCGTGTTTAGACCGTTTGACCGGGAAATCCGGTCGGATATGGTCTCCAGCGAGTGGATATGCTTCAGTGCTTTCCCTTTTACCCGAGGGCTACAATTCCCCTTTCCGGACTTCATCACCGAATTTTTTAATATCACCAAAATCTCTTTCAGCCAAACCATGCCAATGCTCTGGCGTGTTTTGTCTGTTCTTGACCAAATCAAGAGAAACCACATTCCTGATCTTTCCGTCCATGATCTGCCCCTAGCTTACAAGCTTAGATGCCGTGGATCATGTAGATTTCTGTTTTATTCTACTTCCGGTGACCCATTGATACTTCGTGCCACCAGGAACGAGGATGGTTGGCAATCCAAGTTTTTCTTTGTAAAAAGGGATTCAATCCCTGGTGGAACGGATTATCCGATGAGATGGTTGAAGAAGGGTAGGATTTAGGGTTTAAAGATGATCCTGCCTCTTATCCTGCTTTATATCCTGAACTGACCAATTTCATTTTCTCTGTTGTGTATGCAGCTGATTTCAGGAAGATTGCACCTCCCCTTGCTGATTCTCAAAAAAGAATAGATGCCATCAGACTCCTTTCAGAGGCAGAGAGAAGCTTCAACCCATCTCCACCAACTCCAAGCCCTCTTTCAAGCGCAAACATGTCTGGTAAGGATCCTGCAAGATATCCTGTACACACATGTTTTTATTTGATATCCTTAGGAGAGATTTAGAATTTTACTCCCTGTGTGCAGATTCCAGCAAAGTTCCAGTCTATCTAGACCTTGATGAACTCGACAGCTACCCAACTCCAGCCACAGTCAAGAAGGAGACTCTTGCTGCTACTAGCTCCAAGCCACTCTCGGCTCCCAAGGCCAATCCAAGAACTCGTGCTTCCACATCAAAAAAGAGGAAAGGTCTTGAAGTCAGTGCTCCAGGTTCAGAAGGGTTCTCCTATGATGAACTTAGTTTCTCTGATTCCTTAGAGCCAATGACATCCTTCCTTAACAAGGTAATATCCTGACACATATCCTGCACATATATCCTGCACGTATATCCTAATAGGATATCCTGACAGGATATCCTGGTCAATATATTCTAACTCATACCTGAAATTAATGTGCAAGGCCTCCAGCATTTGCTCCACTTGTATAATGATGCTTGTGGTACTGTTGCGCTCCATGAAGCCAGGATTAAACAGCTTGAAAGCACCGTCGCTGATCAAGGTGCCATTGCCGAAGCGAAGGGCCGGCACTACGAAAGCCTGCTGAAGAAGGTCACCCAAGACGCTGAGCTCAAACTTGCCACCGTTCAAATGGATCATGATCAAGCCTTGGTCAATTTCTGGGAGGGAATCAAGGCTTCTGCTATCGTCTCCCTGTTACAAGCACGTATCAAGATGGCCTACGAGGCCAAGGAGACGGGCCTTGTTTGTCCATCTTGGCCAGTTGAATCCTGGGTGGCCAATCTAAAGGAGCTCGGAGGCAAAGCTGTGCCACTCCCTGTTGAAGCCGGTGAGTCTTCTAAGTCAGCAGAGGTGGTGATTCAGGCTAGAGACAAGAAGGATGCTGGAGCGGATGCTGGTGAGGATGCTGCTCAAGATGCTGGTGCTGAGAAGTCCGAGAAGGTTGGAGAAGATGCCGCTGTGTGAGGGCATTTAGGTGGGCGATGACGGATATACGTGCCAAACCTTTTTAAATCTGAATGTTGGTCTGTAATCCCTTAAACAATTTACTTTTCTGCACTTTACTTTTCTGCACCTGAACAATTTACATTTCCTGCATGCTTTTTGAACAATACAACAGTTAGAGGTGGATGGGTCTCGGTTTGAGATGAAACCTTCAACTGTTGGGTAAATATGGTAAGGAACTATTAGTGCTCTTAGTGGATGGGCCTTGTTTTGAGGTGAAACTAAGAGCACATCTTTTGGTATGTTAATAATATAACTTCTCTTTTGACTTTATTATTGTTGTCATTGATATGAAAATTTTACTTGTGAAAACTGTTTGGTTTGTACATTTTTAGGAATATATATTATAAATGTATCCTGGGAGATATCCTGATAGATATCTTGATAAGGATATTGAAATACAACCTATAAATTGTCTAAATAAAAAGGAGAGATCATACCAGAGATTCTTAGAGAATCAATTTCAATCCTCCATTATAAGTTTGTCCCCAGTGCATACTTATAAACTTGGATCCATCCTTTGAACAGTATAATGTATGTCCCCTGTGTTTGACACAGAAACGCAAATGTATTTATATTTTGACTCAAATAAATTCCGAATACCCCGGGGCAAAACCCATGATATCCTGAAATGAATCCTTAGCATACTTGGGATAAACCCTTAATATCCTGGGGATAAACCCTGATATCTGGGGATAAACCCTAAATTTCATGCGCTACAGGCGAGAGTGTATAAACTCCAATTCTTAGAAATGTGAAAACCTTTAAACCTTAGAGAGTATGAAAATACTCTTTCGTGAGAGAGGGTGATCAATCCTCATATACCTTCAGGATCCAGGATATAGCCAACAGTAACGAAATTGTCAGCCACTTTTACATGAACTGGTCCCGCTACCTTGAACTATACCTAGATAACTTGCGCTCCAGGCGAGGTGTTTAAACCCAATTCGAAAGAAAGGTGAATACCTTTAAACCTTTGAAGGGACCAGGATCCCTTAAACGTGAGAGAGGGGGCCAATCCTCTAATATTTCGACTTATCCTGAGTACATATCCTGGAGCTATATCCTGAAGCATATCCTGCAAAACAATTGTAAACTAAGGTGGGTGTTAGCTTGGCTAACACCCCTCCGATGCTTAAGTCAGTATTGGGTTCAAGATAATAAACAAATATATTAAAATAGGATACATACCATTCCGAGATAGAAAACAAATTCTACTCTTACTTGAAATAGAGCTTTAAATGTATTGCATTCCAGGATCTTGGTAGCATATCCCCTTCCATATTTTTGAGTCGATATGCTCCTTTCCCTGCTTCTGACTCGACTTCATATGGTCCTTCCCATTTCGGAGCTAACTTGCCATCGGCAGGATTAGTGGTATTTTGAAAAGCCTTTCTTAGCACCCAATCACCAACTCGAAATCTTCTAGTCCTTATGTTCTTATTATATGCTCTGGATATTCTTTGTTGATATGCCGCTATCCCTAATCTTGCTGCGTCTCTTTTTTCATCTATAGTATCCAAATCTTGACAGAAGACTTCAGGATTCTGTTCAGGATCCTATAGGATAGATCTTGCAGTAGGTATCGCCATTTCTGTTGGAATCACTGTTTCTGCTCCAAATACCAAGGAAAACGGGGTTTGGCCAGTTGCATTCTTTACCGTTGTCCTATCAGCCCACAAAACAAAGGGTAACTCTTCCGCCCATCTTCCTTTTTTGGCTCCAAGCCTCTTCTTTAAGTTATTGACTATTATCTTGTTTGAGGATTCAGCTTGTCCATTCGCTTGAGGATGTACCGGAGTAGATGTGATCATTTTGATTCCCCAACTTTTGCAAAATTCAGTAGTCCTTTTGCTTATAAACTGGGACCCATTATCGCAAATGATCTCAGCCGGTACCCCAAACCTTGTCAGGATATTCCTCTTTATGAAGGATACTACTTCTTGATCTCTAACTTGAACAAATGCTTCAGCATCAACCCACTTAGAGAAATAATCCGTCATTGCTAACATAAAGACTTTTCCTCCCAGAGCTTTTGGTAACTTCCCTACTATATCCATCCCCCATTTCATGAATGGCCAAGGGGAAACCACAGGATATAGTGGTTCAGCTGGTTGATGTAGTATGTTACTATGTCTTTGACATGCATCACATCTTCGAGCATATTCTGCAGCATCTTTCCTCATCGTTGGCCAATAATATCCTGTCCTTAACACTTTCGAGAACAATGATCTGCCCCCAGTGTGATTACCACAATCCCCTTCATGTATATCCTGAAGTACTTCTTTGGCTTCAGGATCCTCCAAGCACCTCAAATATGGTCCTGCAAGAGATTTCTTATATAAAACATTATTTATGATAGTGAATCGTGATACCTTCATCCTAAATGCCTTAGGATTTTCATTTCCGGGGATGTGTCCTTCTTTAAGATATCTCACAATTGGAGCCGTCCAGGATTTAGGATCCTGTTCAGGATATTCCGCTCCAGGATCCCGAACACTCGCTACTACTTTATCCTGAGGATTCGTGGCAGGATATAAGACATGTAATATTGGTATTTGAGTCCCTTCAGGTATCCTGATCGATGATCCCAAATTTGCTAAGGCATCTGCTTCAGCATTATCCTCCCTTGGTACCTGTTCAAGTGTAAAAACATCGAAATATCCTGCTATTTTTTTAAGAATATCGAGGTATTCGATTAATTTCTCACCCTTAACTGCATAAGATCCATTAAAATGGTTAGTAATTAACAAAGAGTCAACATATACTTGTAAATTTTTGATACTCATGTTCTTAGCCAACTCTAATCCTGCAATTAAAGCCTCATACTCTGCTTCATTATTAGTAGCAGGAAATTCACACCTAATAGCCTGGGGTAATATGTCCCCATGTGGCGATTTTAGTAGTATTCCTAATCCTACTCCTCTTATATTAGATGCACCATCAGTATATAATGTCCAGGATCCTGAGGATTATCCTAACTGTTGAACTTCTAGGTCTACCTCATCCTGAATGTCACTACTAAAATCAGCCACAAAGTCAGCTAAAGCCTGAGACTTTATGGCATTCCTAGGTTCATATACTAAATCATAAGCACTCAACTTTACCGACCACTTAGCTATCCTGCCTGACATTTCTGGTTTCCTAAGCACATTTTTGACAGGATAATTTGTTTTAACATGAATCCTATGTGTCTCAAAGTAATGTCTAAGTTTCGTTGATGCCATAACTAATGCTAGTATCAATTTTTCTAAATGAGAATATCTAGTTTCAGCATTTAACAAGCTTTTACTAACATAATAAACAGGATATTGCTGACCTTCATGGTCCTTTATAAGGACGGCACTTACAGCATTCCCTGATACTGCGAGGTATAGGGATAATGGTTCACCATTCTCAGGCTTCATCAGTAGAGGTGCGGTTGAAAGATATTGCTTTAAATCCTGTAGGGCCGCTTCATGCTTCTCGCCCCATTCGAATTTCTTATTCTTCTTCAGGATATCATAAAAATCTTTGCATTTTTCTGAGGATCTTGAGATAAATCTGTTTAATGCTGCCACTCGCCATGTTAATCGTTGAACATCCTTCATATTTGAGGGCGATTTAATATCCAAGATGGCTTTAATCTGCTCCGGGCTTGCTTCTATTCCTCTTTTGGTCACCATATATCCTAGAAATTTTCCTGCCCCCACTCCAAAATGACACTTAGCAGGATTCAGCTTCATGTTATACTGATCCAGGATATCAAATGCTCCTTTAATATCCTGGAGGTGATCCTGAGATTTCTTTGATTTTACCACCATATCGTCAATGTACACCTCCATGGTGTCCCCCAGTTTGTCTTTGAACATCATGTTTACCAATCTTTGGTAGGTTGCACCTGCATTTTTTAAACCAAAAGGCATAGCTGTATAACAATAAATACCTGTTGGTGTCATGAAGGCAGTATCCTCCTGGTCAGAAGGCTCCATTTGGATCTGTTGAAATCCTGAGGATGCGTCCATGAAGGTCAGCATTTCATGCCCGGCAGTGGCATCTACCATCGCATCAATGTGGGGAAGAGGAAATGGGTCTTTAGGACAAGCTTTGTTCAAGTCTGTGTAGTCTACACAAACTCTCCATTTCCCATTTTTCTTTTGTACCACAACCACGTTTGCTAGCCACCTTGGGAACTTAACCTCTCTGATCATCCTGGACTTCAATAATCTCTCAACTTCCTCTTGAATAATCGTATTCCGCTCAGGAGCAAACTTCCTTCTTTTTTGTTGAACAGGCTTGAATGATTTATCAATTCCAAGCTTGTGAGTGATAACATCTTTGGATATGCCTGTCATATCCTCATGCTTCCATGCAAATGTTGACATCCTGCATTTCAAAAGGTTAATTAACTGTTCTTCAATATCCTGAGGGATATTGGTTCCTACGAGCACCGAAATATCGGGATTATCCTGGTCCAGGATAATTTTCTTCACATCCTGCTCCGGATCCTCCACGATATCCTGGGCCCGCGTCTTTAATTGCTATGCTGCACTAGGCTTGGTTGAGGATTTCATCGAGGATGAGTAGCATTCTTTCACCTCCTGCTGATCACTATCAACTTTGACAACTCCCCAAGGGGTAGGGATCTTGATGCATTGGTGATACGTTGATGGCACAGCCTTCATATCGTGAATCCATGGTCTTCCCAATATGATGTTATAGCAGGATAGAGAATCCATTACACAGAAACGTTGTATCGAGTTGACTCCTTCAACGTATACTGGTAACTTTATCTCTCCCACGGTGTTTCTAGCCTCTCCACTGAATCCAACAAGCACGGTAGACTTTGAAGTGATATCCATCGGAGATACATTCATTCTCTTCAGAGTCTCTAGTTGGATTATGTTGACGGAGCTGCCATTATCAACCAATATCCTGCGTACAAAATGGTTAGCCACATATAATGTTATTACCAGAGCATCATGGTGGGGATCCTGGACAGTATCCCTGTCATCAGCATCAAATGTGATCACTTTGTCAGTTGTGAGGGTAGCCATCCTGACAGGTTTGTCTCCCCTTTCGGCCTTAGCTTCTTTTGCATGTCTCTTTGCCGCCGAATACGAAGTCCCACAAATGTCGGATCCTCCCGAAATGAAGTTGATTATCTTGGCATCCGCGGGAGGTGATGCCGCTCGCTCAGGATCCTTCTCAGTATCCTGACCCTTATTCTTCTTTCTTCCTAAGAGATCTTTCAGATATCCCTTGCTTAGAAGATAGCTTATTTCTTTCCTTAGAGCAATGCAATCCTCAGTTACATGTCCGAAATCTTCGTGGAAAGCACACCATTTTGACTTATCTTTCCAATCAGCCTTTTGTTGATTCTTTCGAGGCCACCTAGCCTTGTCTCCTAGACCCTGCATGGCATACATCAATTCAGGAATGTTAACAGAAAAGCAATATTCAGACAACTCAGGATACTCTTCAGGATCCTCATCTTCGACAGCATTCACTCTCTTGTTTTCATTTCTACCATATGGCTTAGGCCGATATGACTTGAATGAGGATTCTGACTTCCTGTTAGTTGACTCATAAGTGTTAGATGAGTTCATCCTTTCTTGCATCTTTCTGTCATCCTCCAATCGAATATATCTTAGGGCCCTGTTTCGAGCTTCATCCAAGTTCCTGCATGGGTTCATTACAAGATCTTGATAAAATTGAGAATCTTTTTGCAGCCCCATCTTGAAAGCTTGCACAGCTGTTGCAACATCAAGATGAGGAATGTCTAGGGATTCCCGGCTGAACTTGTTCACATAATCCCTAAGGGATTCCTGAGGCCCCTGTGTTATCCTGTAGAGATCACTTGTTAATTTTTCAAAGCTTCTACTACAAGAAAACTGACTATTAAATAAATTTACTAAGTGAGCAAAAGATGTAATCGAATGTGGAGGAACATTCAAGAGCCATTTCAAGGCTGATCCTGTTAAGGTTGAACCAAAACCCTTGCACAAGCATGCTTCCTTGAGATCCGGAGGGATAGGGTTAATCTCCATTCTTTCCCTATACTGAGCAATATGCTCCTCAGGATCCGTAGTTCCGTCGTAAAGCTTCATGTTGGGGGTTTGGAATCTCTTTGGGATCTCAGCATCACAGATAGGATATGTACACCTCTTTCCCTATACTATTTTTAAATTTACGGTACCCGTAAACACAAACTTGTGGTTCTCAAAACTACACACACGGCATTTTTTTTTTTTGAATTTTTTTTACAAATGTGTTTATAATAGAAGTATCTACGTTTATGAAAAAAAAAATTGGTCCAACTCGCTCCGTACGGTGTAGTTCTCATGGTTCTTACAACTGGAGGTGGTTTTCATTTTAGCGGACCCCTATATATATATATATATATATATATATATATAGCACACCATGTTTTTTAAAGGTATATAGCACACCATGTAGAATGTGTATTTGTGTTGGTGCATGCGTCTGTCGACTTCGTCTTGTATCGAGTCTTGTAAGAAATGACTTATTCCCCATGAATTAGAAAGTGGCACTTTCAAAGGGAATTGGCACTTTCAAAGGGAATTAGATAGTGACATTTTCAAAGGGAATTAGATTTCGTTTGAAGGGTGTCATGCCACCTTCAAACGGAATAGCTCACCCTATATATACCCTCATGTGTCATTTCATTTGTAACTTTCCGGTTTGTGCAACGAAGTGCTGCCGAAGTGTTGTCAGGTTGTAAAACGTTATCAAATCAATCATACAACAGTTTAAAGTGTGAATCTAGTTGAATTGAACTCTACACGTTTGTTTCCGCCTTTCGTGTTGAGATAAACTCTTCTGATCGACTCGTTCGGGTCTGAAAACGATCCTACAATTTGAGTATATTTTATGTGATACTTATATGTAGTAGAATGATATAGGAAATCATGTCTAAAAACATGTTGAGTATAATACACTTACAAAGACAAAAGACAAAAACATAACAAAGTAAATATATGTACATGTACACATAGCTACAAGAATACATGGACAAAATACACATGTATATATACATATCCATGACAAATACAAAGACAATACGGACATGGGACAATTTACAAGTATATATATTAAGTGAGGAATATATATAAGGTGGGTAAAAATATACAAATTCGAACAAGTAACAAAAATATATATTTTTGTCGACATATAAGAAATATATATTTATCAACCGATCTTAAAAATATATTATTTTTAAGGAAGCACAAAGATATATATATTTTACTAAAAATATAATTCCGTTAAAACCTAAAAATCACTAAGGGTGAATTTATTCACTAAATACAAATATACCCATGAATACGTATACATACTTATACGTATAAATGCGTGCCTACGTATACACTTAGTGAATATAAAAGGTTACAAGTATTATACGCGAATATACGTATACGAACAAACACAAGTACCTAATTTAAAAGTATATACACATGGGTACACGTCACAAAATACATAACAACTACATGGATTGAAAGATATACAAACAAGTATGATTATACACGCATACATATACAAAGTCAATGTTAAATATATATAAATTTTAACAAAGTATCGAACTTCGAAATTTATATATATATACTAGGTTATAGACCCATGAATGAATTACATGGGGTTGTATAATAGAAAAATAAAAATATGAGTAAATTACGTTTTTGGTCCCTGTGGTTATATCAATTTTACTATATTAGCCCAAAATAAGAATTTTTAACATATTTGCCCCTATGGTCTCTATAACTAACCATTTTAGCCCCTAAGTGTAACCATTTTAGCCCCCATAGTCTCTATAACTAACCATTTTGGCCCCCATGGTCTCTAGACTTAGGGGCCAAAATGGTTAGTTATAGAAACCATGGGGGCAGATATGTTAAAAATTCTTATTTTGGGTTAATATAGTAAAAGTGATATAACCACAGGGGCCAAAAACGTAATTTACTCTAAAAATATAATAAAACTGAAGTATTTTTGTTATGTATAACAATAGAAAAAGAAAAGACGATTACAATACACAATTTTTTAAATAATTCTTTATGCACAACATTTTTTTTAATTATATCGTCTTTATCAACTTTGAGCTGCTTAACACATCCCTATTATTCAATTCAATATATATATATATACTAAAACAATAAGTTAATACTATTTTTAAATCCTGTATTATAGGCAAATAATAATTAAGTGTCATATGATAATCTAGTTTATAAACATTTATGTTTTAATCAATAAAACTTAGCATATGTAGTATTAACTCCAAATTTGAGTAGCTATGTAATATAGCATGTAATAGGTGTTTTACAATATATACAATTAGGGATAGGGATATTGTTAGGTATAGGTTTTTATATTAAAAATATAAACAATTTAAATTAAATATATTTGACTTAGGAGGCACATGTCTATCTCAAAGAATTTGATACTAATTACTATATTTGTTTAAAAATATTAATTTGTATACGGAAAATTAGAAAATTTTGGTAAGAAAAAAATGCGTAGACACATGACATTTTATAAAATTATTTATTAGAATAGATTGTTATAAACAAAATTTAATATTGATTAAATTACGAACAAAACAACAAATGTTTTGTACAAAGAAGTATTTAGAGATTTGTGTAATTGTACATTCATTTTATATTGTTGTATGTATGAAAAATAATTCAGGTATGCATTTCTTTAAACATTATAGAATTACATAATATCTATCATCAACACATGCATTACACATTCTTTATTAACTTCATTGAATGTTGTTAATCCTTTATAATTTATTTATAATGTGTTAGGTTAAGCAACATAAAACAATATCTAAAATATATGGCTGATTTAAATAATTAAAATCAAAATGGATTTTATTATTTATTTAAAAATCAATTAAAATATCAAATTATTATATATATCAATTACCATCAGGGGTTTGCGCCAGGGAAGTTTTATGGTCTTCAAATATGATCACATGAGTTGTTAGCTTTCTGATGGCGAACAACCAAGAAACAGAAAAGGGATTATTACACAAGGAATAGAGAGAGAGAGAGAGCGAGTAGGAGAGATCAGGGGTTTTCCGGCGATGTTCACGGCAGTCCGGCCCGCCGTATACTATGGTGTAACAAACAGTCACAAAGACTGTGGGGTTGTAGGTGTAAATTGGAGGAGCTAAGCAGTGATGTTGGTGTTTAGGTCGAGAAACCATAAGCCACAAAATCTCCTCATCTCTAATTGGAGTTAACAGAGAGTGATCGGCGAGATTAGGTGTTTTTATGGCAAGGTCACGTTCTTCATGATCTCATGGTTGTAGAGCAGCGGAGACGAAGGAAATAATCATGCTGACGACAGCGATGGTAATCTAGGGTTCCAGATGTTGGTCGACGGCGGCGGTAGTTCCCGCGAAGACCTAGTCGCCGACTCCGGAGATGGCGGCTAGGATTCCGATTGGACCTCCGGTAAGGTTAGAATATGATTATTCATGCTTGCATTTTTCATTTCACAATCATTATAGGTAAAATTGAAGCATCATGGGATTGCAAAAACATGTTTATGCTTGATACTGGATTCACACTTTAAACTGTTTTTATTTATTTTGTTGCATATTGTATGCTATTGTTGTCATGGATGGTGCACCCCCCCCCCCCCGGGGGGGCACTCGCCTAGCCTGTGCACACTAATCAGAAGAAGGGAAATCCAACGATACTGACGGATTAAGCAAAAGAATGGCCGTAGTATTGTTATTGGTCACCTGAGTCGCGACACAGGTGATTCTACAATTTCCAGATGGCGTTATATAGAGGTTGTACCGATTTAGCAAGCGAGGGTAGTTTTTTGATGGTCCAATGCAGTGGCGTCTAGGGTCGCCGTTCATGTCTCCTACGGCGACGGTTGGGAGGCCGGGGTTCAAATCAGATTTGACGGTGAGGTTTGGGATTTGATATCTGCGGTACTAGAACTGAGTGGCAACATGGGTGACTTCAGGTGGTTCCGAGTCATGGCAGCGGCGACAAGGTTGAGGCAGTTTGAGTTCATTCCGAAAAATAAGGTGAGACCGCGTCTTCTATACTTGATTTTCCATATAAGAGCTTCTGCAAGTTTGGTGAGTACCAGTAACTCCTAGACTTCCCATTTTCCCAATCACATTCTTTAGGTCAAACTTTGGACTGTTAATGGTGATGTCCCCAACCGAAAACTGTCGTTGTGATAATAGGTTCTGGTAGCCATTTTGGAATGGAGATAAGGATGTATTGGTAGTTTTTCGGTGACCGTCGTGGTGGTATTTCTGGTAGCAACAGTGAATGTGTGTACTCCAACACTATGTTCGAACAGTTTATCTATAGTTATGTTTAGTGCTATCTTTAGATAAAGTTATCTGTGTTCGAATGCTTGATTTTATATATATATATATATATATATATATATATATATGGTTAATTGTTGCTCATTAATGGCAGCATTATCATGTCTGATCCAGGTCTTCTTTGTTTTCACTCTCAGTATATTGACCGAGGAGTGCGTGAAAAGAGAGTCCGAATTGATGCAAACATGGTCGTTTTGTTGCATGCTACACCACTACGCTGTTGCTTCAGGTAAAATATGTCATTAATGCAATTAGATTTTGATTATTATGGTTGATTTTTAAATACATCTGTAATGATAATTGGTTTAAACTTTGATTGGAATTACACTTTTACTCGGGGTTTAATTTTGATTATAAAGACTAGGGAGATGAAGGTGCTTATGCAGATACCTAACTGCCAGGTACTTTATGTTTACAAGTAGTTATTATGTACAATTTTTAGTCTCATGCTAACGATAAAAACATATTCGCTGGTTAGCAATGGAAGTTCGCTGCCTGGTGTCGGCATGACAAATTACTGTTTTGAATTAAGATTCAAGAGGACAAGTGGTATATTATCTAAACTTTTGTGTGAATTTGTGAAGATATAATTATTCCATGATAACCTTATTTTTATGAGGTTATGCAGTACTGAAGTAGCTTTGAAACAGGCCCTATCATCTAAAGGTTATATAATTCAACTCTATGTCGTTTTTTCCAAGTTCAGTCACATAAATTCTTATGGTTTACAACACGTGATTGATGATAGTTTGTAATGTTGGGGATATCAGTTGTAACTGATACAAAATGTTAACCAAATTGAGTTTAATTTAATTATCAAATCATATTTTGTGAATTAATCGACTACAAGTGTTTGAAATCGATAATGACCAAACTCATGCCGCGTTGTGGACCGCATTTCCGCAGCGAAGCGCAGAGAAAAAACTAGTTATAAATCCAAATATCACTGTCTGTTAAGTCATGTAATGATACATGTTTCTTTATTAAATTTTATGGGTTTATAATTCATTGGATTATGTTTCTTTAAAGGAGAGGGTGCATATATTAGATATTAAATTAAAATAATAATTAGTAATATTAACAATATTATTACTAAATTAGTTGAGAGAATGTCATGTGCCATTAATAAGACTCGAATATTAAAGAAGATGGTGCATATATTAAATATTAGTTAATAAACTAATATAGAGTAAATTACGTTTTTAGCCCCTGTGGTTATATCACTTTTACTATATTAGCCCAAAATAAGAATTTTAAACATATCTGCCCCTATGTTCTCTATAACTAACCATTTTGGCCCCTAAGTCTAACCAAACCCCAACTCTAGTTAATTAATTGGCACATAACTTGCACATGATGTATAAAAATATAATTTCCCCTCCCCCCTTTTATGACTTTATAAATAAAACCCTAGATTTTTTTTTCACTTCATCTTCTTCCTTAATTCATCTTCTTGTGATTTCTTTCAAAACCTTAATTTCAGAGCAGACATTTCAAAGATGGTCATATGTAGATGTGGGTTACCTTCTGTCATTCGAACCTCCCATACTCAAGCGAATCAGTAGTTGTACAGTTGTTTTAATAATTGGACTGTAATCAGTTGTGTTGTGCAGCTTATTTAATAATTGGGTTGCTGTCAAAATCGTATCTCATCAATGTGGATGAACATCCTTCATTCTTTTATAGGAAAAACTTTATGTGCCTTGCCCATTAGAATTCTTTTTTTTAGGAAAAAACTTTATGCGTCTTGCTACTTACAGAGAATGATTGCTCATTAACAGCTTGAATTGATGCACAACATAGGATTGTATTTGACTTCCTATGCCCATTACTCATGAGAAGTAATTCACTCACCAAATATATTCTCAAACTCCCTTCTGAGTCCTTGTAACTTAATGGCCTACACTTGTGAATCTCTTTGGAACTCATTGCGTAAGGTGTCCTATGTCTCTTTTGTTGTGGTAGTTGCTGCAATTTTAGAGAAAAGCTTATGACCGTCTTTGAAATGTCAGAAGGTAACCCACATCTGCATATGACCATCTTTGAAATGTCTACTCTGAAATTAGGGTAATGTCTGCTCTGAAATTAGGGTTTTGAAAGAAATCACGAAGAAGATGAATTAAGGAAGAAAATGAAGTGAAAAAAAAATAATCTAGGGTTTTATTTATAAAGTCATAAAAGGGGGGAGGGGAAATTACATTTTTAGACATCATGTGCAAGTCATGTGCCAATTAATTAACCAGAGTTAGGGTTTGGTTAGACTTAGGGGCCAAAATGGTTAGTTATAGAGACCATGGGGGCAAATCTGTTAAAAGTTCTTATTTCGGGCTAATATAGTAAAAGTGATATAACCACAGGGGCCAAAAACGTAATTTACTCATTAATATAATAATTAGCAATATTACCAATATTATTAATAAGTTAGTGGAGAAAATGTCATGTGACATTAATAAGAATGTTTTAGTAGTATTAGAATGCCATGTGGCATTAATAGGAATGCTTTATTAGTATTAGATTAGATATATACACACAGATATACATACATGAAAATAATCAAAGTTCCATTGAAACAAGATAACATGAAACAAGAATATATTTTTGGAATATATATATATATATATATATAGAGAGAGAGAGAGAGTTAATTAGTATTTTCGTCCTTGTGTTTTGTCAAAAATCACTATTTCAGTCCATTAGTTTAAAAATTGCGATTTCAGTCCCTGTGGTTTCACTTTCGTAACCATTTCAGTCCACCTCCGTTAACCCCATCCATTTATTCTGTTAAGTACACGTGAATTGACCATAATGCCCTTATTAATAAAAACAAAAAGATATCTAAATGAGTTAATTACTGTTTTCGTCCCTGTGGTTTGTCAAAAATCACTATTTCAGTCCATTAGTTTAAAATTTGCGATTTCAGTCCCTATGATTTCACTTTTGTAACCATTTCAGTCCAGTCTCCTAACACCGTCTATTTTACTGTTAAGTTTTTAATAAAATACCTAAATTACCCTTGTGTTAATTAAATATGGACTTATATGATTTTATTATTGGATTTATATGATTTTATTGTTGTATGACATATGGACTTAAATTAGATTGTAGGGTTCGACCCACCATGGCTTCAGTAGAAGTAGAAGTCTGGCACTATTTTTACATATATGGTTCCAAAATTTTAATTTTGGATTTTAGAATGAGAAAATGTCCAGGTAAGCATTATTTTTCAAAGTTATTATGTTAACTGATGCTGCTAGGAAGATATTAAGAGGGTGGGGTTGTGATGCCGGAGAAGATGACCGGAAACTTTTGCTGGAAATGAGAGCAAGGATGGAGTGGGGTGCGGTAGCGTGGGGTTGTGTTTTAACAAGTGGGTCCTAGAATACAATCTTTTAAATTTCCATGGTTTTTTATTTAATTAACACAAGGGTAATTTAGGTATTTCATTAAAAACTTAACAGTAAAATAGACGGTGTTAGGAGACTGGACTGAAATGGTTACGAAAGTGAAACCACAGGGACTGAAATAGTGATTTATGACAAACCCTAGGGACGAAAACAATAATTAACTCATTTAGATATCTTTTTGTTTTTTATTAATAAGGGCATTATGGTCAATTCATGTGTACTTAACAGAATAAATGGATGGGGTTAACGGAGGTGGACTTAAATGGTTACGAAAGTGAAACGACAGGGACTGAAATCGCAATTTTTAAACTAATGGACTGAAATAGTGATTTTTGACAAACCAAAGGGACGAAAATAGTAATTAACTCATATATATATATATATATATATATATATATATATATAGGATTATGTTCAAGAGTGAACACTAGTGTAGTTTGCGAACTGAGCGAACTAATCATGGCCATACATGTGTGTAAATCAATGGCCATGATTTGGTGATGAAATACACTAGTGTATTTTACGATTTGATGATGAAATCCTAGCCTTCCACGTGTGTAAATCAATGGCCAGGATTTGTTCACTCAGTTCGCAAATACATTAGTGTTCACTCTGGAACCCCACCCTATATATATATAATGGAAGTATCTGAAGAAAACCCTTATAATTGAGAAAACTTGGGGAAACTCTAACCTCCTGAATTTTCTTTTAAATTTACACATGTAATATACATGTTTTTAAGGGTTTTGGGAAAAAATCAAAAAAGCGCCGAGTGGATATTTAAAAAAAAAGTTTCTGGGGTAACATATGTCAGACGAATGTAACATATGTTACACCAAAAGTTGTTTATTTTTTTTAAATATCCACTCGGCGTTTTTTTTATTTATTTATTTTTTTTGCCCAAAACCCTTAAAAACTTGTATATAACATGTGTAAATTTTTTCAAAAAAAAAAATTGGGAGCTTTGAGTTTCCCGGTTTTCTCGCCACAAGTGGGTTTTCTATATATATATATATATATATCATGTCATTACACAAAGAAATCGTGTGAGGCACGAATACATACAAGGGGCTAGGCCCCGAACATTACAAGGACAAGTACGAACAACCATGCGAGACACGAAGTCATACAAGGGGCTAGGCTCTGGACAATCACAAACAAAGAATACAAATGTATATAGATACATTACACAATGAACATACGGATAATTAATCACCAACGCGTCCAAACAAACAAGGGTTTACAAACAAACAGAACAAAGACAAGTCTTAACAAGGTTCATGATGAAAGACTTGTGCATGATCAACAATGGACCTAAGTGTCTTAATGAAATTAGGACATTTGTAAGCCGGAATACAAACAAGGAAACCCAAGAGATTGCTAGCAGGTTTTGCATGAACGCAAACAGTGAATTGATGTCCCCTCTTTTAAATATATTTTGTTTTCAAAATTAGGGGGAATACATGTTACACAATGGTATGAAAGGTAGGGAATGAAATCACCATAGATCATGTGCACATAAGTAGAAAAACACGAGTAGCCATTAATCACACATACAGACCGAGGAACAAAAGAGGTAGATCTATTGAGTCTTGGCGAGCTCCACTCCTGGTAACAACAGACATCATCTAGGTTTGGTTGCTTACTTATATCGGCACATATATTAATGTACTTGCAAAACATTAATTGATCCAAAAATTTCATAGACGTGCATATCGGTTTTCAATACAAAGCTATTCAAATGTTCTAAAGATTTATTTGAGACAAAACAAAACACATGAATTCACCAACATTTATGTTGACTTTCTTTTTTTAACTTAACATGTATTTTAGGAAAGTAAGCTTTACATGGTTGGAAAGCAAGGAACCAAGAAACGATGCCACTTTTGAAGGGTTTGCCTCTTATAAATCGACTTCGTGCGGGGATATAGGAGCCAAAAGCTTGATTTACAAAACTATATTTTGTTAAAAGTCATTTTGTGAACTTTGTACATAGGAAGTGTTATAAACAATACTTAAATCTTGTGTCGTGATTTTATATAACATTTGGCAATGGCATCGTGGTTTATTTTTATCATGTAGAATGTTTCCACTATCAAATGCAATAAGAACCTTTCATAGTCACACACATTCGCTTCCGCTACAAGCAAGGTGTGAAATGAAAAACATTTTAATCATAATGATTTGAAACCCATTTTTGTTTAAATAAAGCTAAACATATATATGAGTGTTAGAAATTCTTGTATTATATGAGTTATACAAATTTGATGATTTGAATGAATGTGATGCCAAATTCCAATGCCAGATACACTAAAAGGTGTTGGGTTAATACTTCCACTAGCGTATTATATGTCAGTCTACACAACCATACGCCGACCTCTTATGCCACATGCATTGGTGATTTTGGAGTCGGAGTATAATACGCCTAGGTGCTTTTCGTGTAGGTTGTTTTGAGTGTTGGTTGTTTTGGCTTGGGTTTAAGGACAATAATACTTGTAACAAGGGTACGGTTATTCAGAGTGGATGGATGGAACGCGTCTTTTTTGTATGATGGGTGTAAATGTGTAATTAATCTTGATGAGTTTTTAATTAGGGATGATTAATTTGGTACAGAATAATGGTATTGTACCATATCAGCATCGACGTAATATATACGGTATGATATTCTGTTTTGAATTTAGTTTAATTTTGGTATGGGTACAATACGATACGATATTTGTTTGGGACTTTTAGCGGTACCATACCATATTAGTACCAACCAAACATATACCATATACTATTCAGTTTTGTTTTTGCTAAGTTTCGGTACCGGTACTATATTGTACGATTTGGGACTTTTAACTGTACCGTACAATATCACCACCAACCGAACATGTATTGTACAATATTCTGTTTTGGTTTTTAGCATTTTGCTAAGTTTCAATATCGGTTTTATTACCGATCCGGTCCGGTACCAATACCGATGTCATCCCTATTGTTAATTACTATTGTTTTATATATTTAGATGACATTTTTACCAAAGTATATAACATAACTAATAGTTTTGCAAGTAAACTCTTCATGTTTTACTGATCAAGATTTGAAAAGGCTGGGACCTATTATTCAATATTGGGTGTTCAAAATTTTTGTTTCTTTAGTGTCAGGTTTTATAAACTCGTAGCCAAACAGAGCGCCCGTGTCTTCGAACCCCTTGTATGCTTAAATTTGACACTTTCGGACTTGGTTGCGAAGTTGAGCCCAGTAAACTGTCTCTTACGGCCCAACTTTGATTTGGGCTCGAATTTTCTCTGACCTATTTTAGTGGATATTTATGTATTGGCCCCAAATATTTATTAGTAAATCAAAATTTAATTGTTAATTTTATGTGTGGAAACGTTGTTCCTTATTATACTAATCGAACGGGTTGTGAATTGTGATATCCCTTGTGAAAGGATGCATCAATTCGGTGGTGGCAGGCGCAACCGACTATATCTTAGGCTATAATAATACAATTTAAATAATTAACTCAAAACTCAACCGACATAGCCTTTGCAAAACAAACGACACATCTTAAGTTACAACTTTTCTTATTTATATATAATAAAATGAAAGGGTGTGAGTAAAATAAACTAAAGGGTGTGATTTTAAAAAAATAGGACATAACCCAAGTTGCTAATTGTGTGGTTTTGTAAAAGTCATAACTTTTCATTATCTATACTATTATAAAAAGGAGAAGTGATGTACAAGATGGTAATTTTGCCACACGTATCAATTTTAAAACAACATGTACAAGATGCTTAAAGTCATTGTTCTCTAAAATTTTAAGACACTGTATGGTTAATGTTGAGATTTCACATGGAATTCTAGAACCCTAATAAAAGCGTGTAATAATAAACTGGTGTCTCTTGATTTCCCCTGAATTGAATTGGTGATTCATGGCTTCACCGTTTATCTCTTGAAACCCTACTGTAGTATATCTGCTAATTAATGCTTTCATCTCCATCTCCTCCTTCCATTCCAATTTAAAACTCCTGATGATGTTTGAAGCCGAGAAGAAACAAGAAACGGGGACGACGATGACGATGTGCACTCAGGTAACGTTTTTGGGGTTTACTAATACATGTTATTGCAGATAATTATCACTCCAGATCACGGATTTTGTAGTTAGGGTTTTAAGTTTACCTTTCTTTTTTCGTTTTTGTAGATAACCCAAATGAAATTTAGGTTTATCAAGTTTCAACAATATACCTCTCAGGTTTGCAAGTTTATTGTAATGATTTATTGTGTTTGTTTGTGAATTGGTGAATTCATTTGGTAAATTGATAGATTTGATTGTTCCGGGGTTTGGAGGATCGTTGGATGTGGCGGCTGTTTTGGATTTTGTTGACTCTGGTAAGGATTTGATTGTTTCAGCTGATGCGAGTGCGTCGGATTTGATTTGGAGTATTGCGGCTGAGTGTGGAGTTGATTTTGATGAGGTAGTATTCTTTTAGACTTGTTAAGATTGGGATAAGGTGTTGATTTGATTTAAACTGTTTAAATTTTGTTGAATGTAACTTGTTAGAATGTGGATTTGTAGCTTAATTGATGATACGGTGACCGATTGTTTTGAGTGTTGAGTAAAGTATAGTACTTGTGTGATTTGTTATCGTGCCGTGTTAGATTGACATTTTTGTTTTATGTTGTTATTGTGTAGGATCCGTGCGCTGTGGTTATCGATCATGGGAGCTATGCTGTGTCAGGAACTGAGGGGGATCATATGTTAATTGCTGCTGATGATTTTATTAAATCTGATGTGCTTTTAGGAAGTACTAAAATTGAGGTTAGCTTTTGCTTGTTTTATTTGAAGAATAGTATTAGTTTTCCAATACATAATATGTTTTTTAATTCTTTTTCATTGTTCGCTTTTTTCCCTTGGGCCCTCGCTTTTTTTACGCTTCGCGCCTAGGCCCCAGACAAGGCCAGTGCGCCTAGCGCCTTTAATAACTATGGTAAAAAGTATTAACCTTTAGAGGGATTCAGTGATTCTAATAAAAACAGTATCAATAAGAGCAATTCTATTTTTTTCTAGCAACAGTCTTAAATACTTTGTAGTAAAGCACTCAGTCCCATCTACCCTAATAGTGACACTAGACCTATACGCTACTTATAGCTATTGACAACTTTGACCGGAACAAAGAATATTGTGGCGATTTGATCGATTAGTGAACTAAAAAATCAATAAACACTTCTAGCTAGCATATGCAGGAAAGAATATTCATGAATTTAAGAAATAGAATCATCAAGTCGTTGCTTCTTTGGTTCAGGTTCTTTAGGCATTCCTTGAGGCATAGGTGGTGGAGGAACAAGGGGAATGCCATCTTGGGCGAGGGGTGTGAACTGAGATCCAGCCCCAGGTGATCCATTAGGCGATTCACATAGTTATCGATAGCGAACATAGCGTTCGCTATCGCGCGCTTCATAGCGAATCGACCATACCTCGCAATATGTTACTTAGCGACTCCATAGCGTGATTATTGCGGGATTCCGACCACGAATTCCAGCTCCGGTGCTGTAGTTTCTGCCGGAAACCTACCGGAAGTCAGGAAGAAGAAGAAGAGGAAAGAGCGGCTGCGTTTGTTCTGTGTTTTAGCTTTTTAGGTTTAAGTAACTTTTTGGATTTTAACCTTTTAACCCCTCTATCTTTTCACTAGTTTTCACATAGTCCCTAAAACTTGTAAAAATTTACATAAAAGTGTAAATTAGTTTGTGTATTTTAACATTTAACCCCCTCTATCATCACTAGTTTACATTTGGTCCTTGAATTTCAAAATTTATATGTAAAAAGTCTAAAATTAACATTATATATATGTATAAAAAAATTATAAATAGCTATTTTTTATTTCTTAAATTTTTAACTACCTTATCGCTAAACACAAAATAGCGGGCGCTATTTCGTCGCTATCGCTACATAGCATATAGGTACCTCGTCGCTATTTGTCGCTATTCGCTATCGATAACTATGGCGATTCATCATGTAAATTCCGGGCCTAGGCGAGGAGGGATGTTTAAAGCTAGCCCAGTCACATAGTTTGAGTAGCAGTGTGCTCATCCAAATCCATATCGATAAACAAACTAACAGAGAAAATAGTAAAAAAAAAACTCCCTTTATACTCATTTGCTGACTAACTTTAAAATTAGATGGTAGTGGTGGCAAGGGTACTTGGGGAAAACTACTTGACACAAACAGTGAAACTCGTATTTAGTAACATGTTTCTCATTTTGGAGTAATTATTTCAAAAAGGTTCAATTTTCCTTTCTAATGATGGCTCACTTGTTGCAGTGAAAAGATTGAAACAGGAACATACCCCAGCCGGTGAACTCCAATTTCAAACAAAAGTTGAGATGATTAGTACAGTGGTGCACCGTACTCTACTATAGTTAAGGGGATTTTGTACGACACCAACTCAAGGGTTGCTTATTTATCCGTACATGGCTAATGGCAGTGTAGCTTCATGTTTGAGAGGTACCATTAATCTTTTTGGTGTATTTAGAGGGGGTAAAATATGCGGGGTGGGGCGGGCGGGTTGGGTGACAGGTTGATGGGGGTATTCATTCTTTAATTCTTTCACAATGGGGTAGAGCCGTTACCATTTTATTTTTAAATGGCTTTCCAACCAACCATATTGGCTTCTTACGTTCTTATTTTGGCGTTCTCACCACACAAACCTTCTCTGTACGATAGGCCTGACTTAATACTGTACATTATGCCAATTTTTTGTGCACGTTTTGCATCCCAAGTGCGCTTTTTGAGTTTACGTGCACTCCTTGCTTTTTGTAGTCTGAAGCGCAAGCCTATGCGCCTTAGATATAAAAAAGTTGCTGTTAAAAATTGTTAATATCTTGGATTGTGATTGCTTGATAGCTATACTTTTCATCTGTTGCAAAATAAAATTCACGTCATGTTCATTCATTACTGATTCTGGATCCATGTTCATTCAGGCTACAAGCTGGAAGCTTGAGGAAGCTATATGCAGAACTACGACCCACTTGTTGAACAAGATTCGAGTGCTAGCAAGTACGCAAAGTTCAATGCGCAGTCTCTCGAAAAAATGCTTAATTCCCTGTTTATACCAAAACCTGTGCGACATGGCAGTTTTAAAGTCCGACAACACAGTAGTAAATTCAGCAACGGCGTTGAAGAGCAGTTATCTCCGTCTCCTACACCTCCCATCGCATCGGCGTGACATCACCCTTGTCGTCTACCAAGAGCGGTTCCTTTGTACATATTGAGGAACTCAAAAGTGTAAAAGAAGAAGATTCTGATTCCAGAAGTTGGTTTATGATATGGGAGTTTTCGGTTTCTTGATGATATATTTTTCAGGTTGGTGGAAAGTGGACAACTGAACTCATGAATCTATAGGTATCTTTGTTCCTATGAATCCATAATTATTGGTTCTGTTTTTTATAGGGTTAGTAGCAAGGAAGATTTGTTGAATTTAGTTATGTTGTTGTGTACAATTGTTTTGGTATAATTGCATCTACGAACTCTGGCCCCATAATTTTATTACAATATCTTTAAATCTTGAAGTATATGTGTGCTTTCTCTATGCTGCTAGATGGTTCTCTTATTTAAAGATTTAAGCTTTCTTGAGAAATATTTGTGTTGACCAGAAGCACATGTCTTGATAATGTTTGAGAACAAGATTTGTGTTGACCACAAGCCCATGTCTTGATAATGTAAGAAACTAAGGTGCTGTTTGTTTTTTCTGTAGGAAAAGGTCTGCAGTCTGCGGACCACATCTGCAGGCATCTGCAGGAGAAGAGGTGGACCAAATGTCTGCAGTCTGCAAGGAGAAGAGGGTTTGTTTTTTTTTTATATAAAACCTCTTCTAGAACACACACCAACACACAGTACTCTCTCTACTCTCTCTCTACTCTCTCTCTCTACTCTCTCTCTACAATTCTGCACCACCGCCATCATCACCACCGCCACCACTTCACCACCGCCATCATCACCACCACGGTCACCACCTCCGATTGTAACAGATCGATGATGCAACCACCACCACCATCGTCGTTCCACCGCCTTCATCTTCACAACCGCCTCCGATTGTAACAGATCCACGGTCACCGCCACCACTTCACAACCGCCTTCATCTACCACCGCCATCATCGTCGTTCCACCACCGCCTTCGTCGCAACCACCACCACCGCCTTCGATTTTGGGGGTTTTTTGTTCGATTTTGGGGTTTTTTGTTCGATTTTGGGGGTTTTGTTCGATGGTCTCCGACGACGATGATGGTCTGCCGCTCCTTCTCTCTCTCTACGGTATCTCTCTCTCTCTCTCTTCTTTCTCTCTCTCTCCGGTCTTTCCCTCTCTCTCTACGGTCTCTCTCTCCGATGATGATGGTGGTGGTGATGTATCAGGTGGTGGCGGTGGCGGAGATGTGGTGGTGGAGGTGGAGGTGGTGGCGGGGATGTGGGGGTGGAGGTGGGGAAGAAGGTCTGTGCGGTGAAGAGGTAGAGGTCTGTGTGGCACAGACTTGGGACAATGTCTGCCTGGTGAAGAGGTCTCGCAGACCTTTTTTAATGAAAGGTCTGCGAGAAAACAAACAAGCTGCAACATCTAAACGTCTGCGCGGCGCAGACATAAGTGGCCAGAAGTGCTTCTGGCCAAAAAACAAACAGCACCTAAGAAAGCTTGTGTGCCTGGGCTCTTTTCGAACATTGGGTTTGTGGTATGCTTAAAATGTCATAAGCTTAAAATAAAAAAAAATAAAAAAATTGCTGAAAAAAATAAAAAAATAAAAAAGAGTTAAATGCCATTTTAGTCCCTGTGGTTTGGGTCATTTTGCCAGTTTAGTCCAAAGGTTTTATTTTTAACCTGTGGGTCCAAAAAGGTTTCACAGTTGCCATTTTAATCCATTGGGTTAACTTCATCCATTTTTTCTGTTAACGAGAAGGCCAATTCGGTCATTTTATATGGCTGAATTGCCCTTTTAGTTAACAGAATTACATACAAAATGACCAAATTGGCCTTCTCGTTAACAGAAAAAATGGATGAAGTTAACCAAGTGGACTAAAATGGCAACTGTGAAACCTTTTTGGACCCACAGGTTAAAAATGAAACCTTTGGACTAAACTGGCAAAATGGCACAAACCACAGGGACTAAAATGGCATTTAACTCAATAAAAAATTTGGGTTGAAAGGGTCGGGTTCGGGTCAGTATGCAAATATTTGGGTCGAGTTCGGGTTCATATATACGGCAAGATTTTCGGTTTGGTTCGGGTTCGGGTCGGGTTGAACCCGCCAACCCACGAACACGACCTTTTTAGCACCCCTAACTTGTATTATTTATTATGAGAAATCAGGTAACAAGATGATGATCGAGGAGACAAAACGCAGCATCCATGATGCACTATGTGTCGCTAGAAATGTTATTCGTAATAACTCGATTGCATACGGTAGCGGAGCTGCAGAAATTTCATGCTCAATTGCAGTTGAAGCTGCTGCTGACCTGGTAGCAGCAACTCTTTGGAACGGCTGCATTCTCATCTTTAGCAGCGGAAGCACACGGTGCTAGCTTCATTGCTTCGTTATCAGGTGTAGATTTCCAACAGGGTCCTTTGCAGTTCCAATAATTGCAACCGAACACATAATGCAGTTGATTTTCATTGGTGAGTGATCTGTGTATATTTATTATTAGCCATTCTCTTGAGGTTTTACACATGTAAGTCTTTTAACAAAAGAAAAATGTTTTTATTATCAAAACCTCATTAGATAATGGATCCACTTAAATTTTGAAACCACCTGTATTCCTAAGGTGAGTGATTGTTACCAAACCTTATTGCTTTTATCTCCCATTTTAATCTAAGTTTGACTTCTGATTACTATTACTTTAGCACTACCTTATTAACAAGATTAATATTGAAAACGGTAAAAAAGGTTGGGAAAACAAATTTTTTTACCATATATTTTAAATATTATATATTTGGGTTCGGATAGAATAGTTTGGCATTAATAGTTTGGGTAATTTAGATGTGTTTCATTCAATAACATTGTAGATCCAAGACAACGAAAGATTTTAAATTTAATTTCATGCGCGCCTTGTCCCTATAAATCATGCTTGATCCCCGACCCATGGGGTTGTACATGAGAATGGATGCGAACGCACACAGGTCTTGTGTTGTGCATTAATAATACATCATTTTTTTACCCCCCCCCCCCCCCCCCCCCAATCACTTATCGGTTTGTGATAAGCTTATGTTACTCACTTTTTAAGTTTTGAAAATTGTAGATTGATCTACAGGGAATATTAGCAAGTAATTTTGTTCCTTTCAGCCAAAGGGTGCTGCTATCATTGTTGCAACAATTGGCATGTGATATTGGGAATGATACATCTAAGAAACTTGGTTGGATGATGGATGTGGTGGTGGCGATTAAACCAACTGATGGGATCATCTCAATGCATATATAAGGCAAGGCCCATATTTGAATCAGATGAGTGTTCCCAAAACTTCAGCTGCTGAGCTTTCCAGTATTCGTGTGGTCACGAAACTCATAAACTCGACGTTAAGGAGCATGTAAGTAATTTAGAGATGATTGTTTTGTATGGAGTCTTAGAATTTTTGTAATCGGAATTGGACATTTTGGTTTCACTTAAGAATTTTTTTACAGTAATTCTTATGTATTAGCTTTGTGTGTTAACCACTTCACACAACACCACATTTGATGACATTTTTCATGATAGTTTAACCATAGACCGGTCAAAATGGCCCACAAGCATTATCTTCCCAAACTAATTTTATATACACACACAACGTATATATGATTTTTTTTAATATTTATAGGTTTGAAATATGTTCTCGCCCCATACTGTCGACTCCGCTGCAACGCGCGGGTTCCCCACTAGTATAATATAATAATTAAGCAAGGGGTATGTATGTGTGGTTTTGTAAAAGTCACAACTTTTCATTCTATAGAGGCAACCAAAGTTGCTTTTTGTAGGATTATATAATTTCAGATTTTAACTATAAAGTTTTATTTGATTGGTGTCCTAAAGTTAAACAAATTGACTTTAATTTTGTGATAAATATTTAAAATACAGTATGGCGATATTATTTGCCATATCTATATGTAAAATGTTTGCCTTGTTATGAATGTGAAAATTGAGGTTACGTTTATTTAAGTTATAAAAGATGAAATACAAATAATTTTAACGTACAAAACGTACGAACAGAAGATTTTACTGAAAAAACGCGGTGGTATTTTCGTAATTATCAAAATTAATTTACAAATGATCCTGCAGAATAATTTTGATCTTTGTACAGTAATTTTATAAAATGTTCCTATATATTAATTTTGATCTTGTAGGGTAATTATCAAAATTACTCTACAAATAATCATGTAGAGTAATTTTGATATTGTAGAGTAATTTTGTAAAATGTTATTGTAGAATACTTTTGATAATTACCCTACGAGCAACTAAATACGCAAATGCCACCACGGGTTTTTTTATTTTTTTGCCTTTTTTATGCTATTATTACGTTTAGTACGTTAAAGTTATTTGTATGGAAACTTTACTCTGTAAAAGATACATTTATTTGCGTTCAAAGGCGAAGGCTAATACAACAACTCGCTGCTTACAAAAGGTAAAATGCATGTTCTCTAGAAACAATTTGAGAGGTTTATGATATGAGGACATGACACCATAGAAAAAGACCCTTCACGTAGAATCAAAAGGTTCGTGCTCATACAGTTGATGACGATAAACAAAACAACACAAAATTATATTATTTCACTAACAAAGTTATAAAACTTCATCCATGCTTTAATAATCAGATTTTCAACCTCAACACTTTTGAATTACACCCGTAAAGACCTTGCGTAGTGGGGCGGTATAAGCCCCTATAGCGCCGAGATGGCGCCGAGAACACCGGGACGAAGGGCGCTATGCCCAAAAAAAAATTCAAAGCGCGATAAATATCGCGGCGCTATCGAACGAAGATTTGATTATTTTGACCGTTTACAAACGGTCATTTTAATAAAAAAAAAAATATATATATTTTTCAAACTTTCCTTTAAATCATTACCTCCTCTCCTATTTTTTTTTA
>JARYGA010046850.1:0-46656 GCA_030545235.1 Helianthus tuberosus | reverse complement strand
ATTGCTCGCACATAATACTCCTACCAGGAAAGTATGAAAATGTGCTTTTGGTTTCAAGGCGTATACGCCTTTTATGTGTATGGCCTCACAGGCCAATACTTTCACTTTGTATTTCTTATTCTTGTCATTTAATTGACCGAGTTGCCATCTGATCGCTCGGTTATATTTATTTTCGTTATGTTTACTTCAAGTTAGTCTTATTTCAACAGGCGCTTTATATAAGTGATGAGTCGTAACACTACTCCGACTTTGAAGGGTTTTACCGGCCAGACTGATTAGTCGCCGTCATTATACTCCCCGTCATTAGGGTATATCTTATTGCCCACCCGGCCTTTTATGATCTCTTCGCTTTTAACCCATTTACTTAACTTAGCGAAACCCATCGCCTTTATACGAACTTTATCTCCCGTTATTATTTTACACCAGTAGTTACAACTAGTTTCCTCGTCTTATACTATTGACACGTAGGTTCTTTCACTTAGCCTCGTAGGCTATTTCTTTAGATTTTCACCCTTTTTTTTACCTTTTTAAGGTGAAACCCTGACAATTCTTTTCTTTCTATCTGTGACCCAAAGGTCTTCTAGGTCCCGTAGACCTTATCACTACGTTTAACCCCGTAGGTTATGATGATCCCGTAGATCATCTTTTATTCGAGTCTTTATTCAATTGTCTATTTATACATATATAGCTTTAAAGCATCCTTTGTTATGTTTGGAATCATTTAATTTTGCTTTTGAGCTTTAGTTGACCTTGACCGTAGTCTAAGGTTTCATTTGTTTACTTTCGGACTATCTTTCCGACTTTACGACTTCTAACGTCATTTATACGTCGGTTTTTCCTACGCTTACCGTTACCCGGTTCACACTTATACTCCTTTACCACCCATTACCCAGGTCCTTTTATCTTATTGTTTTTAGCTTTCCGGTTTCACCGGTTTGCGTTTTCCTATTATATTAAGCGTTATTCCTTAATTGACTCGTTTGACTCATTTTAGGTGAATTTCCATCACTTATGAATGTCAAACTTCATTCTTTATTTGACCCGTCCAATTTTAAAATGGTTAAACGTAATTACCAAAATTTATGTTTGCGAAAATTCTTGTCATCTTTTATTCATGACTCATATTCTGAGTCTTTTGACTTTCTATTTCGCGTTCCTGTTTCTCAGTCTACGCATGCGTTTAATTCCTTACCCATCAACCGGGTGTTTTACCGAAATCGTTGTCATTGCACCCATTCCAGTATGCATTAAGACTTCATTTCGATTTACTTGGTCATCTTAGCGAAATCCGTCGCTTTTATATTCATACTTTGTTCTCAAATTTGGTGTTTTACAAAATCGGCCCGTTAAGAGTCATATTTGCATTCTTCGGGTTCGAGTGTAAGCACACCCCTCCCAATTGCATACCTTAATCATTTTACATTAATCTTTGTCCCTTCACTCGGGCTCATCATCCTAATGTAATACGCTTCCGTCACCCGGCTGTGCGTTTACATTATTATCAAATATTTTGCTCCTTTGATTCATTTGGGTACTTTTTAAATTAGTCCCATTTACCCCACCCTTACTACATCGGACATAAATGTGTCCATCATAAGAAGTTCATGGTACCACGTGTTCACTACTTACTTGGCCAAAGTAAGCGATCAACACCTGGTATACATGACCTTTTTATAATTTTCACATTACACCCCATGTAAGTAATGCCTCTATTTGTTTTTCTTGGAAACAATATCCCGGATAGGTCTTCTATTCAGGTTTTTCCAAGTTTTCAATCTACATATGCAACTTTCAATTTCTATATATTTGTTGCATATTACTTATTTATGCAATAATTTAAAACGTGCACCTGATAATGCTTGCTCTATCAGGCTCTCCTTTTTTCCGTTAACCTTGTTCGTGATCGCTACGCGATTTAGATCCTTGATGAGTATGCTTTGCTTGTGATACATCGGACCGTTTCATCCTCATATCCGTAATTTGTCCAACTCTCGTCATCTTCAGATGCGAGTGTCCTTCAATTAAAACATTCACAAAAGTTAGTAGTGTCGTCATCAATAATTGCCCGCATTATAATACAAGGCTTTTCCACTATACGTGTCAACACACATAATTTCATTGACTATATCTATCCTTTATCGATTTGATTGATGTATCGTGTATTACACGATAACCCTATGTGTTGTTCTTCAACACTTTAATCATACTCAATCCTTACTATATACATGTACTTACTGGATTTGCGATCAAGCCTCGAACCGAACACATTTTGTCAACAACCTTAAGCTCTGATTACCAACTTTTAACACCCTTGTTATTATTTTAAAGGTTTTCGTATAAATAACGAAAATAAACATGTAATTACAATTAAGTGTCCTTAAAAAAACGAGTTTACTAAAACTTTTACAATTTAAAAGTTTGAACAACTTAATGTAATTGAATTCGTCGTTTAAAAGATACGACGAAACGTCACGCGGAATCTTGTATTTTATCATGTTCGGTTCCTCATCGAGCTTGATCTTCATCCGGGCACTCTTGGCAATCACCTATGATCAAAACCAACTTAAAAGTTAGTTTTGATAGTTAAATAATAAGTATAAACAAGTTACATGGGTCAAACAACAACAAAACAAATTTATTTCCGGAACAGGGGGCGTCGCGTGACGCCAAGGGGCGTCGCGTGACGCCAAGGGGCGTCGCGTGACGCTAGGCCCCCTTTTTCACAGACTGATGCTTAATCAGTTGCTGTACATACCCAGCTCAACCCGATTTCACGGAAACGGCCATAACTTCTTCGTTATTGATCCGTTTTACCCGATTCTTTTTCCTACGCGTCCATAATTTAATTCTCCATCTTATGGAGTTAAAATACGACATCCGGATTAACAAAATCTCAGACTTTTAAGTCTTCGGCTTACTACCCTTTTTACCAAATATTGACCCGTTCATGATTTTACCACACCAACATGTTTATTTGATTCCTATATCACATACACTTCTTAAAATTATTGTTATCTACCATTTTAGGTTCTAATCACAGGTTTATTACACAATTTAAACCCATTTTCGCTCGTATACTTATTTTGACCCGTTAAGGGTATTTAAGCACTTTAAAGCTTGAAATCGCTTTCATTCTTTTCTAGCATCTTATTCCTACATTTCTTATCAAGTAATCTTCCACTACAACTATATGTGTGTTGGATTTAATGTGGATATCAATATGTTCCAAGTTTTACCCCTCGGATTATTATTTTACGGCAAAGACTCAATTAGAGCCATTTGACTAACTTATTACATCTTTCAACTTCTATACTTATTCTAAGTATTCATCTAATCATGAAATTCGTTTCCAAACAACCTTTAAGGGTTGTTTGTTCAATTTAGCCTACAAGGGCGTTTTGGTCAATTTTGGTCCTTCTTGCACGATGAAGGACTTTCAGATTACTTGTTTGACCCAAAAATTTGGTCTTTCACTATAACCTTGTTTAGAAACCATTATGTTTTTAAAACACTACAATTATAACTTGAATTATTCGGTTTATCTTTAAGATAACCAAATATCCACTTTGACCTTGTTTAACTCTTCGAAAACCTCACTTTCTACATGATGAGTGGAATCATTACACAAACCTGGCTCGGATCAATGTATTGACCCGTTACGATACCTTGCCTTAGTGACGCTAAGTAATAGCGATGTCAACATTCAATCGATATTCATTCCTGTAATCATGCAACTCGACAAAACATTAGCCGATATTGTCAAAGGGTGATATTTTCTTGACCTTTTGATCCGTTTGGTCTATATGACCGTTTACTTTTACGAGATGGATTTATTATCATCTCGTCTACATGACTTGTACCGGTTTACACCGTACGGTCGATTTACTTATAAATCTATTTCTTGATTATTTTGACCCATTTATATCTTACGCCATAAAGTGTCCTTCAAAACTAGCGGTTATCGTCAACAGTGACCACATTGCCGTTTTACCCTTATTAAATGTATTGATTTACCTTAGAAGGTAAATTATTCAAAACTCATTATTTATTAGTCATTACATAACTAAATGACCTTATTAGCTCTTTTTAACCATTTAACATGGTTTATCATTATTGTCTTTTGTTCCGAACCTCGCACGTCGGGTCGAAACATCATAAGTCAAATGTGACTTTTGATTATTCAAAATCTATAAAGCCAATAGATATTAAATAAAAGGTGTAAGTTTTAACTTACCTCGCATCCCGAATACGCCTTTCTTCTCACTTGATTCGTTTGACCCGCTCACTCATCAAGCTTCCACCTAGCTCGTTAAGCGTCAAACTATCATCATAATTCATAAGATGGTTAGATTAGTCATTATCAATTATGACTACTCCATCTAACGGGTCTTATGTCGACTTTATCACTCGATTAAATCATTGGTTAGTTTGACTTCCTAAAAGTCAATTGATCTATTGACATATCCAAATGCACACTTCACATGGAATTTCAACATTTTAGCTTCGTTTAGGCAATTTAACAAACACCTAGTGGGCATACTTTTACACATTTACAAACTAGTTCATAACTAGTTATTTTTACCAAGATTAACATCAAATTTTACCACTATCACTTATGATCAAATACTCAAAATTGAAATTTGTTTAAGTATTTCCCGATTACTTAACATGCATGATGATTCTAATCATAATCATATCATCAATTCCACCTTATGACTAATACCCACTTAGCCTAGTGTGGGAATTCATTCAATCATTCAATTCATAGCATGTTATGCATGATTTTCATATAGGGTTTCGTTCCTAAGCAAGTATACATCACTTATCTAGCCATAGCTTCTCTAATTCATGCCTAATTCGCGATTAGGATGATTATCAAATTTTTACAACTTCACGAATGTTAGAAATTCAACATACCTCACGATCCCCTTGACTTGGTGATCACGAATTTGTGTTCGTGCATTGATTTGGCTCTTGATTTGGGCTTCAATTTGATCAATTTGTTGAAGTTAGGGTTTGAGCTCTCCTGAGCTTTCTCCTGGTCGACCAGAACACGCACACACACACCTAGTGTGTGTGTTGTGTTTAATTTTAATAAATCAAGTTTCAATTCTTCCTTTTTTAGCCCCTCTAGTTTGTAGCTTTATAATAAGGGTTATTTCCCAAGTTTCCTTCTTTGTTTTAAGGCACATATTTAACTAGGTTGATATTCCTAGTTACTTGGTGGGTTCGGGGAAATTATAACCCGTTTTATTTTTAAGTCCCGTTAACTCGGGCCTTTTATAAACTTATTTCCTTAAAAGTATTCATTCACGTTTTATTAAATATTAGGTTTATTTATTTAAATCCTAATATTTACCGGGTTACTTCTACCGCTAACGGTACTTTACCCGTCTTTTAGTATTAACGGGGTTTGATTACCAAACCCGTTTTCGGGGTGTTACAAGTCTACCCCCTTAAAGAGGTTTCGTCCCCGAAACCTTTCTTACGTACTTTACTAGTTTTGATCATCCGAACCTTAGCTTTGGTGATCACTTAAGCATTGCTCGCACATAATACTCCTACCAGGAAAGTATGAAAATGTGCTTTTGGTTTCAAGGCGTATACGCCTTTTATGTGTATGGCCTCACAGGCCAATACTTTCACTTTGTATTTCTTATTCTTGTCATTTAATTGACCGAGTTGCCATCTGATCGCTCGGTTATATTTATTTTCGTTATGTTTACTTCAAGTTAGTCTTATTTCAACAGGCGCTTTATATAAGTGATGAGTCGTAACACTACTCCGACTTTGAAGGGTTTTACCGGCCAGACTGATTAGTCGCCGTCATTATACTCCCCGTCATTAGGGTATATCTTATTGCCCACCCGGCCTTTTATGATCTCTTCGCTTTTAACCCATTTACTTAACTTAGCGAAACCCATCGCCTTTATACGAACTTTATCTCCCGTTATTATTTTACACCAGTAGTTACAACTAGTTTCCTCGTCTTATACTATTGACACGTAGGTTCTTTCACTTAGCCTCGTAGGCTATTTCTTTAGATTTTCACCCTTTTTTTTACCTTTTTAAGGTGAAACCCTGACAATTCTTTTCTTTCTATCTGTGACCCAAAGGTCTTCTAGGTCCCGTAGACCTTATCACTACGTTTAACCCCGTAGGTTATGATGATCCCGTAGATCATCTTTTATTCGAGTCTTTATTCAATTGTCTATTTATACATATATAGCTTTAAAGCATCCTTTGTTATGTTTGGAATCATTTAATTTTGCTTTTGAGCTTTAGTTGACCTTGACCGTAGTCTAAGGTTTCATTTGTTTACTTTCGGACTATCTTTCCGACTTTACGACTTCTAACGTCATTTATACGTCGGTTTTTCCTACGCTTACCGTTACCCGGTTCACACTTATACTCCTTTACCACCCATTACCCAGGTCCTTTTATCTTATTGTTTTTAGCTTTCCGGTTTCACCGGTTTGCGTTTTCCTATTATATTAAGCGTTATTCCTTAATTGACTCGTTTGACTCATTTTAGGTGAATTTCCATCACTTATGAATGTCAAACTTCATTCTTTATTTGACCCGTCCAATTTTAAAATGGTTAAACGTAATTACCAAAATTTATGTTTGCGAAAATTCTTGTCATCTTTTATTCATGACTCATATTCTGAGTCTTTTGACTTTCTATTTCGCGTTCCTGTTTCTCAGTCTACGCATGCGTTTAATTCCTTACCCATCAACCGGGTGTTTTACCGAAATCGTTGTCATTGCACCCATTCCAGTATGCATTAAGACTTCATTTCGATTTACTTGGTCATCTTAGCGAAATCCGTCGCTTTTATATTCATACTTTGTTCTCAAATTTGGTGTTTTACAAAATCGGCCCGTTAAGAGTCATATTTGCATTCTTCGGGTTCGAGTGTAAGCACACCCCTCCCAATTGCATACCTTAATCATTTTACATTAATCTTTGTCCCTTCACTCGGGCTCATCATCCTAATGTAATACGCTTCCGTCACCCGGCTGTGCGTTTACATTATTATCAAATATTTTGCTCCTTTGATTCATTTGGGTACTTTTTAAATTAGTCCCATTTACCCCACCCTTACTACATCGGACATAAATGTGTCCATCATAAGAAGTTCATGGTACCACGTGTTCACTACTTACTTGGCCAAAGTAAGCGATCAACACCTGGTATACATGACCTTTTTATAATTTTCACATTACACCCCATGTAAGTAATGCCTCTATTTGTTTTTCTTGGAAACAATATCCCGGATAGGTCTTCTATTCAGGTTTTTCCAAGTTTTCAATCTACATATGCAACTTTCAATTTCTATATATTTGTTGCATATTACTTATTTATGCAATAATTTAAAACGTGCACCTGATAATGCTTGCTCTATCAGGCTCTCCTTTTTTCCGTTAACCTTGTTCGTGATCGCTACGCGATTTAGATCCTTGATGAGTATGCTTTGCTTGTGATACATCGGACCGTTTCATCCTCATATCCGTAATTTGTCCAACTCTCGTCATCTTCAGATGCGAGTGTCCTTCAATTAAAACATTCACAAAAGTTAGTAGTGTCGTCATCAATAATTGCCCGCATTATAATACAAGGCTTTTCCACTATACGTGTCAACACACATAATTTCATTGACTATATCTATCCTTTATCGATTTGATTGATGTATCGTGTATTACACGATAACCCTATGTGTTGTTCTTCAACACTTTAATCATACTCAATCCTTACTATATACATGTACTTACTGGATTTGCGATCAAGCCTCGAACCGAACACATTTTGTCAACAACCTTAAGCTCTGATTACCAACTTTTAACACCCTTGTTATTATTTTAAAGGTTTTCGTATAAATAACGAAAATAAACATGTAATTACAATTAAGTGTCCTTAAAAAAACGAGTTTACTAAAACTTTTACAATTTAAAAGTTTGAACAACTTAATGTAATTGAATTCGTCGTTTAAAAGATACGACGAAACGTCACGCGGAATCTTGTATTTTATCATGCTCGGTTCCTCATCGAGCTTGATCTTCATCCGGGCACTCTTGGCAATCACCTATGATCAAAACCAACTTAAAAGTTAGTTTTGATAGTTAAATAATAAGTATAAACAAGTTACATGGGTCAAACAACAACAAAACAAATTTATTTCCGGAACAGGGGGCGTCGCGTGACGCCAAGGGGCGTCGCGTGACGCCAAGGGGCGTCGCGTGACGCTAGGCCCCCTTTTTCACAGACTGATGCTTAATCAGTTGCTGTACATACCCAGCTCAACCCGATTTCACGGAAACGGCCATAACTTCTTCGTTATTGATCCGTTTTACCCGATTCTTTTTCCTACGCGTCCATAATTTAATTCTCCATCTTATGGAGTTAAAATACGACATCCGGATTAACAAAATCTCAGACTTTTAAGTCTTCGGCTTACTACCCTTTTTACCAAATATTGACCCGTTCATGATTTTACCACACCAACATGTTTATTTGATTCCTATATCACATACACTTCTTAAAATTATTGTTATCTACCATTTTAGGTTCTAATCACAGGTTTATTACACAATTTAAACCCATTTTCGCTCGTATACTTATTTTGACCCGTTAAGGGTATTTAAGCACTTTAAAGCTTGAAATCGCTTTCATTCTTTTCTAGCATCTTATTCCTACATTTCTTATCAAGTAATCTTCCACTACAACTATATGTGTGTTGGATTTAATGTGGATATCAATATGTTCCAAGTTTTACCCCTCGGATTATTATTTTACGGCAAAGACTCAATTAGAGCCATTTGACTAACTTATTACATCTTTCAACTTCTATACTTATTCTAAGTATTCATCTAATCATGAAATTCGTTTCCAAACAACCTTTAAGGGTTGTTTGTTCAATTTAGCCTACAAGGGCGTTTTGGTCAATTTTGGTCCTTCTTGCACGATGAAGGACTTTCAGATTACTTGTTTGACCCAAAAATTTGGTCTTTCACTATAACCTTGTTTAGAAACCATTATGTTTTTAAAACACTACAATTATAACTTGAATTATTCGGTTTATCTTTAAGATAACCAAATATCCACTTTGACCTTGTTTAACTCTTCGAAAACCTCACTTTCTACATGATGAGTGGAATCATTACACAAACCTGGCTCGGATCAATGTATTGACCCGTTACGATACCTTGCCTTAGTGACGCTAAGTAATAGCGATGTCAACATTCAATCGATATTCATTCCTGTAATCATGCAACTCGACAAAACATTAGCCGATATTGTCAAAGGGTGATATTTTCACCTTTTGACCCGTTTGGTCTATATGACCGTTTACTTTTACGAGATGGATTTATTATCATCTCGTCTACATGACTTGTACCGGGTTACACCGTACGGTCGATTTTCTTATAAATCTATTTCTTGATTATTTTGACCCATTTATATCTTACGCCATAAAGTGTCCTTCAAAACTAGCGGTTATCGTCAACGAGTGACCACATTGCCGTTTTACCCTTATTAAATGTATTGATTTACCTTATAAGGTAAATTATTCAAAACTCGTTATTTATTAGTCATTACATAACTAAATGACCTTATTAGCTCTTTTTAACCATTTAACATGGTTTATCATTATTGTCTTTTGTTCCGAACCTCGCACGTCGGGTCGAAACATCATAAGTCAAATGTGACTTTTGATTATTCAAAATCTATAAAGCCAATAGATATTAAATAAAAGGTGTAAGTTTTAACTTACCTCGCATCCCGAATACGCCTTTCTTCTCACTTGATTCGTTTGACCCGCTCACTCATCAAGCTTCCACCTAGCTCGCTAAGCGTCAAACTATCATCATAATTCATAAGAAGGTTAGATTAGTCATTATCAATTATGACTACTCCATCTAACGGGTCTTATGCCGACTTTATCACTCGATTAAATCATTGGTTAGTTTAACTTCCTAAAAGTCAATTGATCTATCGACATATCCAAATGCACACTTCACATGGAATTTCAACATTTTAGCTTCGTTTAGGCATTTTAACAAACACCTAGTGGGCATAGTTTTACACATTTACAAACTAGTTCATAACTAGTTATTTTTACCAAGATTAACATCAAATTTTACCACTATCACTTATGATCAAATACTCAAAATTGAAATTTGTTTAAGTATTTCCCGATTACTTAACATGCATGATGATTCTAATCATAATCATATCATCAATTCCACCTTATGACTAATACCCACATAGCCTAGTGTGGGAATTCATTCAATCATTCAATTCATAGCATGTTATGCATGATTTTCACTTAGGGTTTCGTTCCTAAGCAAGTATACATCACTTATCTAGCCATAGCTTCTCTAATTCATGCCTAATTCGCGATTAGGATGATTATCAAATTTTTACAACTTCACGAATGTTAGAAATTCAACATACCTCACGATCCCCTTGACTTGGTGATCACGAATTTGTGTTCATGCATTGATTTGGCTCTTGATTTGGGCTTCAATTTGATCAATTTGTTGAAGTTAGGGTTTGAGCTCTCCTGAGCTTTCTCCTGGTCGACCAGAACACGCACACACACACACACACCTAGTTTGTGTGTTATGTTTAATTTTAATAAATCAAGTTTCAATTCTTCCTTTTTTAGCCCCTCTAGTTTGTAGCTTTATAATAAGGGTTATTTCCCAAGTTTCCTTCTTTGTTTTAAGGCACATATTTAACTAGGTTGATATTCCTAGTTACTTGGTGGGTTCGGAGAAATTATAACCCGTTTTATTTTTAAGTCCCGTTAACTTGGGCATTTTATAAACTTATTTCCTTAAAAGTATTCATTCACGTTTTATTAAATATTAGGTTTATTTATTTAAATCCTAATATTTACCGGGTTACTTCTACCGCTAACGGTACTTTACCCGTCTTTTAGTATTAACGGGGTTTGATTACCAAACCCGTTTTCGGGGTGTTACACTGGGCTGCTCAGATCAGCAACTAAGTTTCAGAATTGCAGTTTCGGTCCCTGTACTTGCTTAAAGGTCATTTCTGATGCGTATAAGGCCCGTTAACCTCATTTCAAGGCTACACTATGATTTTTAAACATGGGGGACATGAAACATGTTCAAAAACATATCGGATGTCGGTTCGTTTGGCCGTACGGTCACGTTGTTCGTCTAATTACGACGAAACACGAACGAACTCGAAAAACGGTCCAAACTACGCGACGAATGGAATTTTAACAAGCCAAACACTAAAATAAAATATTTTAGTGCTTACATAAATTTTTGGATGTCCGGGTATATTCAGAATGCAAGATATGCGCGAAAATGCAAACTTGTGCACTTTTTGACACTTTTAGTCCCTGCATGACGTAAAAGTTTATTTTTGCGCACCAAACACCTCTAAACCTGTATCTAAGCTATATAAGGGATAAATAGAGTATGTTTAGCTCATGGTCATATTCCGGATGGTCCGATACCCCACGAATAGGTATACTTTTGCAGTTTGACGCAATTAGTCCTTTAATTTCGCAAAGTAGCGCGGAATGCCGTTTAATGATATCCAAGCCTTCCATGGCCCATAATGGGCATTCCCAAGCATATACTTAAATATTACTATGCTCCCGATCACTTAACTGGTCACCGAAAGGCGTAGATTCAAAAGTTGACGCTTTAGGTCCCTCTATTGCGCAAACTTGCGCATCTCATCATTTAATATCATCGAAGCGTCATCTAATCCATATTAAGCATTCTTGGAAGTATTATTAAATATCACGATGCTTCAGGTTTGCTAAAAGGTCATTCAGAGGTATAATTAAACATATTGACACTTTTAGCCCTTCTAACTTGCAAAGTTGCGCGTAACTTTACTTTTAGGCATAAAAACCTCAGACGGCCAATCTTTTGCATTCCCGAGAGTATAATCAAATATCATGAAGCTACCGGTTTGTTAAAAGGTCACTCAGAGGTAAGAATTAACATGTTGACGCTTTTAATCCTTCATTGCGCAAACTTTCAATTAATTATGCAAACGGCTACACTCGATCAATAAGTGGCTCATTTGTGAATATAAACATCGTAAGAGGTTATTTAGAAACTTATTTTAGGTATGCTAACACTTCCAGTCCTTTCATTATCAATGTTTTTGATTTTTCAAAAAATTAGTCCCTTAAATTCAACATTTGACTTCATTAGGGCTTATTACACGTGTCAGTATACCATTGGACGTGATTTTACTAGGTGTTACATCCTCACCCCCTTAAAAGAAATCTCGACCTTGAGATTTGCTAAAACACTGGAAGTACTTTTTGTCGCATAATGGACTTAATTTGCATAGCATATCTGGAGCCTCTCTAAGCTCCCATGTTGACTTCTATAATAGGTACATGTATCCTTTTGGAGCTTCTTAATCTGTCGATCCTTAATCGATACAGGTTTCTCATCATATCATACATTTGCATATCATTATGTGATAATGCTTCTCGACTTATTGGTGACACGTCCTTAAATCATTAGTGTGTAATGCATTGCTAGCTCCGTTAAGCTCCTTAAATAGGTCTTAGTTTATAAGCTATTTAATCTTGATACATTCGATTCCCTCGAATGATTTTATATATTCAGAACTTATTTAGCTTGATAATTAACAAATTGGCACACCCTTCCAAGGTGATATCTTTTGTTGAACCTTATTCCTTAACAAGAACTTAGGAGGGTTGCTACTATTATTAATCCTTGATTTTCTGCCGAATACTGGAAACTTATAGAAGATTATGGATTTGTTTGATCTTATTCGTTGTTTCCAAGGCAACTTTCAGATCCTGGTAATTGGACATCCCAAAGTCTCGTCCATCAAACGGATGTTTTGATATTTCATCTATACAAGGTCTCCAAAGGAGCAACCTTGATACTTATATAACAACTATTACAAAAAAGCTTATTTTTAAGGTGAGATGGTTATTCCAACCACTGCTTAAAACTAATCTTAAGGAATAGCTAATCCTTGCCGTTAGCCGAACAAATCGACGATCCTGGGCAGCTGATGGCAAATTCTTAATTGTTGCCTAATTAGGGTTGCGGTAGTCAATGCATAAGCAAAATGAACCGTCTTTCTTAATTAACTATACCGAATTCTTAAAATATTGAGTTAGGCTATATGAACCTCTATTTTAAAACTAACTTAATCAGGGTTTCAATTCTTCCAATGATGGTACTAGCCGTCTTGGAGATTTCATAATAATACAGCCCTAAATGGGATATAAATCTTAACTCTATTTGCCTCTCAGGAGGTAAACATGGTAATCTTAGGAAAAGATAATCAAGATATAAGGAGGTTACAGAGATTTTCCAAATCTCAGGCTCCAGTTCGTCCATCATTGTTTGTGTCAAATAAGTGACACATTTATGTTAAAATTCCACGAATTCCTTAATCGGGAACATTTACTTGGACAATTCCATTCTGGATATCTCATTTGAATACCATTAGTTGACTTTAGTACCATATGACCATCGGGATATCTTTGTGGTCCCATGCATTAAACCTCCATACTGATCAGGCATGGAAGCAATCTATGGAACATACTAAGATACACCAATCCTCATATGGCGCTTTTTATCATACCGTCTGGTATTCTCAATCGATAGAGATCAAAGAGATGCCAACTATATATGCTGACGCACTTTCTCTAGAGAGAATACTTCTAGAATTCTACGATTGGAGGTTTTTTATAGGAACAGAAGAAATGGTTCTTATGATTTCGCCTGTAAGTTTTACCTTACTCTTAATTTCTGGGGTTCTTACGGGAGAATTTCTAAAAGTTTGCTAAGCTTATGGTCTTATGAGTGACTTAGAAGCATCTGAAACCAAACGTAACTCCTAGCAATAAAATCACAATAAAGGATTTATCTGGTGTCATTATTAATGTGAACTGCCTCTAACCATACATCAGGAGGGTTAAACGCCTCCATTCTTAATCCTTTTCAACTTAACTGTAAAATCTTTGACAAATTTTAGGGCAGTCTTAGCTTTGACTGGTTATTTTTTAATCTATAAAACGTGAATGCTGAGGTAGATCCATTATGGATTTATAATAAGCAGACTTGAATTCTTAATGTGCCCCCTTAATACCGATGCTAACCACCATCAATTGTTTTCATTAAGCTTAGATTCTTGGGTAGGCTGAATAGCGTACTATCTCAGTCAATGAATTAAAATTTGTCGCATACTGTTGACAGTCTAATACTTTTATGGTGAGAGTCAGAAAATTCTTATTCCATCTTTTTCCATTTCCCGAAGTGGATAATAGGTTTTTCTAATAAGCTCCTTAAAACTTGAACCATCCTATAATGTATAAGAGGATCTTTCTTGTGGACTTCATTAATATCCTCACTAATTAAGGGTATTGCCATCGAATGACTGTGATGCATACTTCACTGTGTGCTTTCCAGCATAACCGCTGATACACCTAATGGTTTCTACTTCATCCAACAATTTCCTGAAATCGATGGCCCCTTTTTACTATTGAAGTCTCTTGACTTCCAAGAGACGAAGTACTTTTAAGTACATCCTAAAAGAATGGGCTCCTTGCCATATATGATTTTGTTTGGGTTATTCTTCGCATTTGAAGTATGAATAAAGCTCTTCTCATGAGCAACGACATGTGTTTTAGAGCGAGCAGCATTTGGCTCCTTGAACCTTTTTATGACTTTTCTCATAGCATTTCCAACAGCTGAGTTAATTACAGTTTTGGAGATTAACTCCATTAACATTGAGGTTCACATTTGATGCACCATTAACGTTTGTCGCCTCTCTAACATTGCGACTGGTGTTTGTCCTTTCCGAGTTTTCCATACTCGAAGCTTTGGTATTAAATACCATATTCAACACGTGCTTAAGTAATCCATACCCAGTGTCTCCTTGAATTGTCAAATACCCAGTGTCTCCTTGAATTGTCAAAGGCTCACCATAAGGAGTCTTGATAACTACTTACTTCTTATCACACACAATATGGGCTTGATTTCTAAGACGACCAATTCATTCCTATCACTATATCGAGTCCCTCTATTTTAACGGAAACAAGGACAGCGGAAAAGAATGGTTCCTAATGGATATAAAACATCCATCTAATATTGTTGAAGCAGTCTCTGAGGTACCATCGGCCAATTCTACTTCATACTTAACGCTTAGAGTTTTAACAGTCAGATTTAATAATTTACAAAAATCTATTGTCTACGAAAGACTTATCTGAACCTGAATCAAATAATACACTAGCATAAACGTCATCGATCAGGCAAGTACCTGTTGTGACTTTGTCATCCTGAATAGCCTCTCGAGTATCCATTTGAGAGCTTCCAGTTTTGGTCTTCTTAGCCTCCCTAGGCTTCTTGGTTTTATTTGGGCAATTTGTCTTTTTGTGCCCTATTTCATTGCAACCATAGCAGGTTGCGTCCTTTATGTCTTGGCACTCCAAGGTCTTGTGCCCTTTCTTATTACAAATCCCACAAGGCCTAGCTTGTGACTCCAGAGTGCATTTCCCTTTAGTTGCCTTGCTTGGGCAGCGGGTCTTTATGTGCTCCTTCTCGCCAAAACCATAGCAGGTGGCGTCCTTCAAGTCCTTGCATTCATGGGTCTTGTGATTCATCTCTTTACAGATGACACATCCTCTGGTCTGCTCATAGAAACATTTCCCGAAATGCTTCTTCCCGCAGGTTTTATATTTGGGTTTTGCCTCCTTTGGCTTGGACTGGTCATAGTTTGAACCGGTCTTACCCTTTTTGTAACCTTTATTTGGGGTATTATCGCTCTTTCGCTTATGATCCTTTAATACACGGTCCACGGCTTTGTTTACGGTTGTATCCAACATAGCCTGTAACTCGGTGTCCGTTAAGTTCAGTCTTGCATTATCATTCTGATCAACTGGATGATTGTGAGCTTTAGATGAGTCAGCCATGGTGAAGCTTTGAAGGCTACAAACCAAGTAGTAATAATTTCCTTAATTATAGTGAATTGTCGAACTTGATGATTAAATAGCCATGGTGTAAATCAACCATATAGGCCAATAGATAGTATTAATTTTATTTGATTATGTTTTGCCTAGTTTTTTAAATAAACCATCTTTGGCGTTTAAACGGAATATAATCCTTCATATTTATTTGACAGGGGACATAAATCACGACTGTCAAGGTCGTACCGACATTTTATATACAGCACAAGGGCTTGTCCCATAGGACTTTTCTATGGCACAGAGGCCTTGTCACTAAGGAAATTTTAAAACATAATCAATGATTCCTTTGGATCGGAAAATTTCATAATTCATTGTCTTGACAAGAAGTTATGAAATAAAACTATCTTTTCATGTATACATCTTTGCCCGAAGGTATTCATCCCAATGGATGTTTCGATGTGTACATCATGTTCGACGTTTATTAGCCATGATTCCTCTTGATCATTTACGCTAAATAAGGGGTTTGGAAGTTCCTAATATAAAGATGACAAGTGTGATTTTATCGCATCACTATTGTCAGGAGTGTTAACATATTTTCAGATGTTAACAAGGACCTGAATCTCTTTTAAACAGGTTTTACCATCGTGGCCAGGTCTTTAATGACATTCAAGCTAGGTTATACCTTTTAAGATTCTTTTTAATATGTATACTGGCAGGAAAGGAATGATATTTATTTTATTCAGGATTTTCATTATAATTATCCTAGATTTAATTAAAATATAACTATGGCACAAACAGGCCAAATCACAAGGGCAACTTTAAATTATAAACCATGATTTTGTAGAATCAAGGTATTTAGGCTCGAACGTTGTTCATGCCTTTTCTTGACAGGGAGTTGTAGGCTACGAATGTCTTTTGTCTTATATGACAATGAATATGGCCCGTAAGCATTATATCCCCGATGAATGCTTAATTCACAAAATAAGAAAGGATTTCGGGAGAATCCAGTATAAGGATGATTTATGCGATTTTATCGAATCGCGTTTTCCAGGAATGTTAACATGTTTACTGATGTGTGTAAAATGCAACATATAAATTACATCAAATGAGGCATAAAACTAACCCTTTTTTAGTACTAATATTGGAAAAAGAGTGTTTTTGTCTTCCTTTTGTATTTTCAGGATTAAATGAGCTCAAAAACGCAAAAGAAGCAAAAAGACAGCTAAATCCAACATAAATACAAGAAAAGGAACATTAGTGGATTGCCCGAACCCTCAACGGCACCTTCCAAAGCAAAATAGAGAAAACAGAAGGCTGAACACGCCCCGTGCTCAGCCAGTACGGGGCCGTGCCCAAGAAGCAGCAGAAAAGACAAACCTATAGAAGCTTCTATTGCCCACCCCGGGCCGTGCTCAGCGGACACGGGGGCGTGCCGAAAGTACTGCAGGCGCATTAATTGTAATTGCGAATTACAATTAATGAAGAGAGAGAGTGTCAGACGGGCACGGGGCCGTGCCCAGCGAACACGGGGCCGTGCCCAGGCCTCTGTTCAGCCTATAAATAGGAGTGCTTGGTTTCATTGCAACTCATCCCTTGGCACACCACCTCTCTCACACTTCATCCACCACCCACCACCATCACAACACCATCATCCACCACCATCATCCATTGTCCATCATAGAGTGTGTGAGTCGTCTCGGGATCCAAGATTGATCGTAAGAGTTCTTGACAATCAAGGCCATGTTTGCCTAAGTCTCTTACATCACTTGGTGAAGACAAAGTGTCTAGTATAATACTTTTTATTTCTAATCTTTTGCACTTTTTATTTGGTTTTGTATTAATGACTTTGATAACTAGTTACTTATGTTGAAGGTGATCTTTCCTTATCGTTTGTCCGTGGTGTCTTGGCATTATTTTACTGTCTATATAAAATAAAGGATTTTCACCATTCATATCTCCACAGTCTATATGGAGGTATGTTGGCTACCTGGTAGGGGGTTAAGGGAACGGTTTGGTAAAGGTCTTGCCATTGTTCAGCGTTTAGAGGTCCTGCAATGGACCTGGGTCAAATTTAGTAGGACCTCCTTCAATACTTCACGGTATTGGATGGCGGGGGTCCAAACTCTTTGATCCCCTCATAAGTTAACTACTATTAATACTATAACCCGGCTATTTAGGACTGTATCCCTGCTGACTCAGACTACTTAGTCGAGGGTAACGTCACCGCCAAAAGCGGGGCCTACCACAATACTGCATTAATAACTTAATTCATTATCTTCCAATAATCCACCCCTTTAGGATTGTATCCCTGCTGACTCAAACTACTGGGGTGAGGGTAACGTCACCTTCAAAAGAGGGGCCTACTACAATAACTAAGATAATCTCTTAATTATGTGCAAAAGTGCGGAAATAATCAAAGGTTATACTAGATACGAGTCGGAACCAAGTGATTCATCTTGTCTATCTGTTTTTATTTTATTTTTACTTTCAGCATTTTAGTTAGTTTTTATTTTTCTTAGTTTAAAACATTTTTCTAAACTTTTATTTTGGTTAGACGTTGAGGATAAACCGGTATTAAAAGCTCTTGTGTCCTTGGACGACCTCGGTATCTTACCAACGCTATACTACACTCAACGATGGGTGCACTTGCCCATATGTGTGTTTAGTGTTAGTGAAATATCGTGTTTTATAAATTTAAAACTTGGCTAAAGTAAGTGTTAAAAAGGGCTTAAAATATACACCTAAAATATACGACACTTTCACGCACATCAAGTTTTTGGCGTCGTTGCCGGGGACACAAGGATTTTAAGAAAGCTTAAAATCGACGGCCTAATCAGTTTTTTTTCAAAACCTTTTTAAACGCGCGCACATTTTTTTTTTGCATTTAGTTTAGTTTTGCATTTACAGTACCCTGTACACGGGGCCGTGTTCACTGAACACGGGGCCGTGCTGCAGATTTTTTCATAAACGCCCAGTAACAGTAGCTTGAACACGGGCCGTGCTCACTGAACACGCCCCGTGCTCAACTAGATCAGTCAATTTAACTAAAACGCCCAGATACAGATTCTGAACACGGGGCCGTGTCCATTCAACACGGGGCCGTGTCCAGCCTCTGTTTCCGTTTTTATTTTTGTTTTCTGATCTTGAGACTCGGTTGTGGTCTGCTGAGTGATTCTTATGGATCAATACTCAGGAGGTTACAACTACACCTATGATGAGGATGATTATAGGGGTAATTATTGCACAAATTGTCGTAATACACGTTCAATTCAAGATAATCACTCGTACCAACCATCCAATTCATACACTTACTATGAGGAACCCAGGTACGAACCATCAACTTCATACACATCCTATGAAGACCAAAGGTATGAACCCCCTCCCTCATACTCATATTTTGATGAACCAAGGTATGAACCTTCTTACTCATACTTTGAGGAACCAAGGTATGAGCCACCACCTTCATATGCTTATTATGAGGAACCTTGGCGTGAACAACCCACCTCATATGAGTATTATGAAGAACAAAATTACGAACCTTATCCATCATATGCTTACAATGAAGGACAATGGTGCGAACCATCAACTTCATATGGGTATTATGAGGAACAAAGGGTCGAACAACCGGATTCAAGCTTAGAAAATAATGATTCTTTTTCTATAACCGAAGTGACCGATAGGATATTAGAGCACATTAGAGTTATCGATCGATGTATAAAAGAAGCTCGCGCAAGGGAAGAGGAGTCCCGCGCAAGAGAAGAATTAAAAAAGGAAGAGATAACTAAAAATGAAAAAATGGAAGAACAAATAAGTGAAAAACCGACACATGAGTTAAACAACGAAAAAGGTGAGTCCGACAACGTTAAAATCCAAGAAGAGTCTAATTTCGAAGAAATTCATCTCTTATCACCTTCTTTCGAAAATCATTGTTTAGTACCCACTCATGCTAAGTTTCTAAAAGAGTTAAACACTAACACTAAAATTGACGAAACGGTAAGTGTTAAGTTAACTAATGATCAAACTTCACTAATAAAAGAAGACCCATTTGAAATTAACATCACACCGGTTCCATGTTTCTTTCAAAATTCGTTTATTAGTAATGTCACAATCGATAAAGATCTTTGTGTTAACATAATACCTAACTACCTTTTCGAAAAATTAAGTATTCGTGATTTTTCTCCACTTCAAATACCCATTTTTCTATCCAATCGGAAAGTAATAAAATCAATCGGTATAGTTGAAGATGTCTTGGTTCAAACAAATCAAATGGTAATTCCAACCGACTTTGTCATCCTCGATGACGCTCCTCTAGTGTTGGGACGACCATTTGTAAAAACTTACGAAGCTTTGAAAAACCGGAAGTTCAATAATCTACCTCTTCAATTAGGGGCATTTAAAAGAAGTGTCGATCTCGAACGATCAATGAAATATCCATTCGGCAATAATGACCCCCTAATTGAAGATGAAGATGAACCACCCGATACAAGTGAAGAGACTGACCACTTTGTTGAAGAAGAGGTCGCCATAGAACAAACTTTTAAAGTTCTTGATCGAAACGAGCAACCAAATAAGGAGTCTCCTAAAGACCCACCACTTGAGCTCAAAGAACTTCCAAAAGGTTTGGAATATGCTTTTCTAGACAAAGATGGTAAATTACCTGTAATTATTTCGTCTAAATTAGATAACCTAGAAAAAGAAAAACTAGTTAGTCTTTTGAAAAAACACAAAAATGCAATAGCTTGGAAACTTGTTGACATAAAAGGAATTAGTCATTCTATGTGCACACACAAAATTTTGATGAACGATGACTACAAATCTGTCATACAACCACAACGTCGAGTAAATCCAAATGTTCAAGAAGTGGTTAAAAATGAAGTCATCAAATTACTTGACGCAGGACTTATCTATCCTATTTCCGATAGTCCTTGGGTAAGTCCCGTCCAAGTAGTTCCAAAGAAAGGAGGTATGACGGTAATTACTAACGAAAAGAATGAATTAATACCGACAAGAACCGTCACAGGATGGAGAGTATGTATAGATTATAGACGATTAAATGAAGCAACAAGAAAGGATCATTTTCCTTTACCCTTCATTGATCAGATGTTAGAAAGATTATCCGGTCATAAATTTTACTGTTTCTTGGATGGTTTTTCAGGTTACTTTCAAATCCCGATAGCACCCGAAGACCAAGAGAAGACAACATTCACATGCCCCTATGGAACTTTTGCTTATCGACGCATGCCGTTTGGTCTATGTAATGCCCCCGCAACATTCCAACGTTGCATGGTAGCCATTTTCCATGACATGATAGAAAAGACAATGGAAGTCTTCATGGACGACTTTTCTATCTTTGGGGATTCATACGACCAATGCCTCGATAACCTTGAACGAATGCTATCCCGATGTGAGGAAACTAACCTCGCCCTTAATTGGGAAAAATGCCATTTCATGGTAACGGAGGGAATAGTACTCGGTCACAAGATCTCAAGCGAAGGAATGGAGGTGGATCGAGCCAAAATAGATACCATTTCTAGGTTACCTCCTCCATCCTCCGTAAGAGCGATTAGAAGTTTCCTAGGGCATGCCGGATTTTATAGGAGGTTTATCAAAGACTTTTCAAAAATCTCAAGACCTCTAACAAAGTTACTTGAAAAAGATGCTCCTTTCATCTTTGACAAGGATTGCAATCAAGCATTTCTAACCCTAAAGGAAATGTTAATCAATGCACCTATCATGATAGCACCTGATTGGAAATTTCCTTTCGAAATCATGTGCGATGCTAGTGACTTTGCAGTTGGAGCTGTCTTGGGACAGAGAAAAGAAAAGCATTTCCACCCAATATATTATGCTAGTAAAACACTTAACGATGCACAAGAAAATTACACAACAACTGAAAAAGAGTTACTAGCTGTGGTATTTGCTTTTGATAAATTTCGCTCTTATCTTGTTCTTTCTAAAACTATAGTCTACACAGACCATGCAGCCATTCGATATCTCTTTAAGAAGCAAGACGCAAAACCACGTTTGATTAGGTGGATTCTACTCCTCCAAGAATTCGACATTGAAATCAAAGACAAAAGAGGAGCAGAAAATACCGCAGCAGATCATCTTTCGCGCTTAGAAGACCCAGCTTTGGAGGCGACCAGGGGCGAGCAAATCAACGAAAAATTCCCAACTGAATCCCTGGAAATGGTGGAATTTAAGGAAGAACCATGGTACGCCGACTTTGCCAACTACTTAGCTAGTGGAATAGTCGCAAGAGGATGGCCACATCATCAAAGAAAAAAATTCTTTGCCAATGTGAAACACTATTTTTGGGAAGATCCATATCTTTTCAAAATGTGTGCCGACCAACTCGTCAGACGATGCGTACATGGTAGTGAAGCCCGAAGAATTCTTCGCCATTGTCACGAAGGTCCATACGGAGGACATCATGGTGCTGCCAGTACCGCACGAAAGGTATTTGATTCAGGATTTTATTGGCCAGCCATTTACAAAGATGCCCAAAATCTTGTAAAAACATGTGATGCTTGCCAAAGAACAGGTAATATTTCTTCCAAAAACGAAATGCCACAAAATGGCATTCTTGTTTGTGAAATTTTTGATGTGTGGGGACTCGACTTTATGGGACCTTTTCCACCATCGAAAGGAAACAAATACATACTTGTGGCAGTAGATTACCTGTCTAAATGGGCCGAGGCTGAAGCACTTCCAACAAATGATGGAAGAGTAGTGGTAAGATTTCTGAAAAAATTATTCTCTCGTTTTGGCACACCCAAAGCTTTAATAAGTGATAGAGGTACCCATTTTTGTAATCATCAACTTGAAAAATTTTTAACAAGATATGGGGTCTATCACCGGGTTTCGACAGCTTATCACCCTCAAACCAACGGACAAGCCGAAGTGACCAATAGAGGGTTAAAACGAATACTTGAAAAAACCGTAGGGTTAAATAGAAAGGAATGGGCTGATAAATTAGATGATGCTTTATGGGCTTTTCGAACTGCTTATAAAACAACGATAGGTACAACCCCATATAAGCTAGTCTATGGAAAAAGTTGCCACTTGCCAGTAGAAATTGCACACAAAGCCTACTGGGCAATCAAAAATGTAAACTTAGATCTAGAATTTGCTGGTAAAAATCGATTTTGTCAAATAAATGAATTAGACGAACTTAGGAATTATGCATACTCAAACTCTGAAATTTATAAGGAAAGAATGAAAAATTGGCATGACAAACATATTAAACCTAATGAATTTCGGGTAGGAGATTTAGTTCTTTTGTTTAATTCACGACTTCGATTGTTTCCGGGTAAATTAAAGTCTAGGTGGTCAGGACCTTTTTCCGTCACCCATATTTTTCCCCACGGTGCAGTAGAAATTAAACCTCGAAATGGGTCACCATTTAAAGTCAATGGCCAACGGCTGAAACTCTATCAAGGATTTATTGAGGATGAGGAAGAAGAGATCTCGCTTCAAACCGTGGAAGAATAAAAACATCATGCCTGGTAAGTTATGAACAATTGAGGCGGCAAAATAAAGCGGTAAGTTTTCTAAACCATAGCTTATAGGAGAAAGGGGCACTCACACGCGCACTATAAAAAAAAAAAAAAAAAAAAAAAGCTCGGCACGAGGCCGTGTCCGCTGGACACGGGGCCGTGTTCGCGCTGCAGACGGGATAAAACCCCTTTTTCAAAACAGTTTCTTCATTCCACACGCCCCGTTTCCCCACAAAAGCTCTGGTTCCAGGCGATTTTCCGCGAGATTCCGACGTCTCTTACCGATCTAACAACGTCAAGGTATGATTCTGTCACTCGTAGTAGTTAGATTAGTCACTTGCATGTAGTTATTACACCACAAATTTGGGGAAAAATCTAGGGGTCTTGATGTTCATTCGGATCGAACCTAAAATTTTTGCCTAAATCTGTTTGCATTTAGTTAGATTAGTGTTAAGGGAAGTAAATACACTTGTATTGTTCATAGATTCACCCGATTTCTTGCAAAGACCCAAAACCCTTGTTCTTGAACCGAAAAAGATAAAATTGATAGGGTAAACGGGTTATTTTGGGAAAAACGGAACTTAGGGTTTCATTTTCGGGGGAAACCGCACCTATCGGTTCAAAAATTTTCAAGTTTTCGAAACCGGGTCGAAAAATGGGATTTTTGAGTAACAGACCCCTGAACACGGGGCCGTGTCCGCTGGGCACGGGGTCGTGTCCAGCCCGCTGTTTGCAGTTTTGTCCGAAAATATTTCTGTCTCATGCTAACTTTTGGTGTATTCTTGCAGATGGCCAGGAAGTTTACTAGAGTCAACGCCAATGAGCTAGATGCAAGAGCTCGATATGAGCTTCTCCAAATAAGGCCGGAGGAATACCCGAGGCAGGCATGCACAGAACTACTAACCTTGGTGAATCAAATTGACCGTTTCAACAACATTGTCACGGGACCACTCAGAGTCGCACTAACAACCCGACTCCGTTCTGTTCATGAATGCACCTTGGAATTCTACAGCACCTTTGCATTCAAGTCAAGGTGCGAGCCGTTCGATGAAGAAGGGGTGTCATTCAGGTGTGGCGGAACGAGGTATTCGATCTCCATGGCACAATTCGGGTCGATCATCGGGTTGTATGCGGAGGAGGATGCGGGAGACGAAGGAAATACAGGGGGGTTGAGAGAGATCGAAGACAACGAGCGCCAAGCCATGTGGGCTCAGATTGGGGAAGGGTTCTACAATCCGAGCAGCACTAAGAGTACCAAGCTGAGGGATCCGCTTTACAGATACATTCATAGGCTCCTCGGCTACTCTCTTAGCCAAAGGCATGACAGTGGTGGCGTCGTTGGGTTAAGAGATTTGCTTGTCCTCCATTGCATTCACAACCGTAGGCCGCTCGATGTTCCGTACCTTATGCTCCGAAACATGCATCACAACCGCCTTGCTAGTACACCAACTCCTCTTTTCTTCGGGGGGTGGGTGCACCGTCTCTTCAGGCACTTCGCCCACATTCCGAGGGCATTTGAGAGAAGCCCATGGTCGGGTACGGTGGATATTCACATATGCCGCTCGATGAACCTGGTTTATGAGGCAGAAGATGGGACGGTAACCTTTCAAAGGATGCAAGGTCATGCATGGAACCCGCAAGAAGCACTTGTCCTCCCAGCACCGCAACATCATCAGTACCAATACCCACCCCACGGTGATCCGGGCCAATCATCCTCCTCGGGAGGCAGTTTTCCTAATTTTCAAAGTTTGCATGATTTGTTGCAGGAAAACCTCATGTGTACTCGGAACACCTATAACATGGCGAGCAACACCTACCACCGGGTCGGAGCTATCGAGAGAAACCTATCCGAGATACAAGAAGACGTCGGATACATACGAGACCACATTGCACGCCATGGAGGGGGTGACGATGATGATGATGATGCCATGGAGTAGGCGAGAGGAGCATGGGAGGAAGCGGTTGATTGGTGGCTCCCCAGGTTAACCCTTTGCAATCTTGAACAGTTGATGGCCTGCGTGCCAAGTGTTAGACAATTTACTTTTCCTAACTATTTTCTGCATTTTATTTTTCTTACTTTATGCGTGGAACAATTAACTTTGGTAACGTAGGATGTTGGTATTGCTTGGTGTGGTATTAAGTGTTCAAACAGGTACAAACCAAGGCTTAAGATGTTAAGCCTCAGCACCTATAAGGCTAGGATGGAAAAACCGGAGGACGAAACCTGTTTTTCAGGCTTCTAGACTGTCCACACGGGGACGTGTCCAGCCAACACGCCCCCGTGCTCACCTCCCTGACCTGCTGTTTGGCTTCTGTTCGGCAGAATTTTGTCAGACACGTGGCCGTGTTCAGTGGACACGGGGCCGTGTCCACCTTCTGTAAGTTCTTGTTACTGGCACCTGAACACGGGGTCGTGCCCACTCAACACGGGGCCGTGTTCAGTGCCCAGTAACACAAATTTTCGCTTTTTAAACACTATTTTACACATCTAATCAACCTAAAAATTTATTTTTGGGACACATTGAGGACAATGTGTAATTTAAGTGTGGGGGGGATGCTAAAACCTTGAATTTTGCAAGTCCTAAATACAAGCCTTACACAAAACTCTATTGGAACCGCTAATCACCCCAAATTTTTTCAAAAAAAAAAAAAAAAAATTTTTTTTTTTACTTGTCTAGGTTTAACTCGGGAAATTCAAGCTCTCAAAAAGGTTATATTTTTACAAATTTACAACCGATAGCATAGTGATAAAAAGAACCAACATAAGAAAATTATGAAAAAGCATGACAAACTTATTTAAAATTTAATTATATATACTTGATCACATAAAAACCCATTCCCACAAAAGTGAGTTTTGAGCCTTTATTGAGCACACAATTTCATATCATTTGACTAAATGCTCATTTTTCGTTTCTTGTGTGAATAGCCGCTTGGTTCTTACGACTCTAGAACTTGCCATGACAATACATTCCCGGTCCTTATCAACTTAAACCCGAGTAAGTAAATGATAGAGGCATTAGGACTAACCCCTTTTTCATTTCTACACCATTATTTTTTTTTTTTACCACCTACCCAAAAATCCCCCTAGTTAACCCCTTTGAGCCTAAACCTTTTCGTTTCATCACCCAAAACAAAAACCCTTTCACCCACCAAAACCTTTTTCATTTTTAACCCTTTATTTTAGTAACAAGTTCGGTTCTTCGTAAAAAAAAAAAAAAATGAAGCAAAAAGAAAATAAACAAACAAAGTAATCAAAAATAAATTTGTTTGAATAAAAGCTTCATCAAAAAAAAAAAAAAAAAAAAAGTTAGTTGCAAAAATACAAAAACCGACACTTGTTACGCTTTTTAGCCCTTTTTCTACTAACCACTAACCCAACCACCTACCTTTAACCCTAGCCAACCCTTAACCCACAAAGTCCTCTTGATATCTACAAAGGTATAAAAGTTAAAAAGGAGGAGGATTGATTTCTTGGCAAGCCTATGGTAGGAATAAGTTCCATGCCGCTCTCGAGTGATTCACTAAAAATACACTTTCGGCCGAGTGTGAGTGATTTCCCCGTGAGGTATGTGAACTTGTATATAAATAAAATTTAAAAAAAAAAAGGCATGTTATGCCCAAATAAGTAATTTCTTTTATGAACAGTTCCAAATAAATCATTACGAATAGGAGTGTAAATAAATAAAAATAAAACCCAAAAAGATCTTGGAAATCCCGACACTCTATGACAAGCCCAAAAACCTTCTCTTCTACCTATTCCATTTGGGAGTGTAAGCCAAATGTTAAAGAGTTTTGCTTGAGGACAAGCAAAAGTTCAAGTGTGGGGGTATTTGATGTGTGTAAAATGCAACATATAAATTACATCAAATGAGGCATAAAACTAACCCTTTTTTAGTACTAATATTGGAAAAAGAGTGTTTTTGTCTTCCTTTTGTATTTTCAGGATTAAATGAGCTCAAAAACGCAAAAGAAGCAAAAAGACAGCTAAATCCAACATAAATACAAGAAAAGGAACATTAGTGGATTGCCCGAACCCTCAACGGCACCTTCCAAAGCAAAATAGAGAAAACAGAAGGCTGAACACGCCCCGTGCTCAGCCAGCACGGGGCCGTGCCCAAGAAGCAGCAGAAAAGACAAACCTATAGAAGCTTCTATTGCCCACCACGGGCCGTGCTCAGCGGACACGGGGGCGTGCCGAAAGTACTGCAGGCGCATTAATTGTAATTGCGAATTACAATTAACGAAGAGAGAGAGTGTCAGACGGGCACGGGGCCGTGCCCAGCGAACACGGGGCCGTGCCCAGGCCTCTGTTCAGCCTATAAATAGGAGTGCTTGGTTTCATTGCAACTCATCCCTTGGCACACCACTTCTCTCACACTTCATCCACCACCCACCACCATCACAACACCATCATCCACCACCATCATCCATTGTCCATCATAGAGTGTGTGAGTCGTCTCGGGATCCAAGATTGATCGTAAGAGTTCTTGACAATCAAGGCCATGTCTGCCTAAGTCTCTTACATCACTTGGTGAAGACAAAGTGTCTAGTATAATACTTTTTATTTCTAATCTTTTGCACTTTTTATTTGGTTTTGTATTAATGACTTTGATAACTAGTTACTTATGTTGAAGGTGATCTTTCCTTATCGTTTGTCCGTGGTGTCTTGGCATTATTTTACTGTCTATATAAAATAAAGGATTTTCACCATTCATATCTCCACGGTCTATATGGAGGTATGTTGGCTACCTGGTAGGGGGTTAAGGGAACGGTTTGGTAAAGGTCTTGCCATTGTTCAGCGTTTAGAGGTCCTGCAATGGACCTGGGTCAAATTTAGTAGGACCTCCTTCAATACTTCACGGTATTGGATGGCGGGGGTCCAAACTCTTTGATCCCCTCATAAGTTAACTACTATTAATACTATAACCCGGCTATTTAGGACTGTATCCCTACTGACTCAGACTACTTAGTCGAGGGTAACGTCACCGCCAAAAGCGGGGCCTACCACAATACTGCATTAATAACTTAATTCATTATCTTCCAATAATCCACCCCTTTAGGATTGTATCCCTGCTGACTCAAACTACTGGGGTGAGGGTAACGTCACCTTCAAAAGAGGGGCCTACTACAATAACTAAGATAATCTCTTAATTATGTGCAAAAGTGCGGAAATAATCAAAGGTTATACTAGATACGAGTCGGAACCAAGTGATTCATCTTGTCTATCTGTTTTTATTTTATTTTTACTTTCAGCATTTTAGTTAGTTTTTATTTTTCTTAGTTTAAAACATTTTTCTAAACTTTTATTTTGGTTAGACGTTGAGGATAAACCGGTATTAAAAGCTCTTGTGTCCTTGGACGACCTCGGTATCTTACCAACGCTATACTACACTCAACGATGGGTGCACTTGCCCATATGTGTGTTTAGTGTTAGTGAAATATCGTGTTTTATAAATTTAAAACTTGGCTAAAGTAAGTGTTAAAAAGGGCTTAAAATATACACCTAAAATATACGACACTTTCACGCACATCATTTACAGATGTTAACAAGGAATTGAATCTTTTGAATAGATTCTACCATCTTGGCCTCGTCTGAAATGACATATAGGCTAGGTTGTACCTTTAAGATTCTTTTTAATATTTAACGCAGAACAATCCTAACTTGAGATGTTAATAAGGATCTGAATCTAATTAAGGAACTACCATCTTGGCCCTGTTCTTAAAATGACACATGGGCTAGGTCTTATCCTTTTTAGAATTTGCCATTTTATTATAATGGTAGATCTTATAAAAGGAATGTTATTATTCATATTTTATGTTCATATATGATGTAAATAACATTTAGATAAAACATTCCAAGGATTTTTTTTAAAAGAGGTACAGAATTGCCCTGAACGGGACTTGAAAGAAATAATGTTGTCCACGAAGGGACTGAAAGAAAAATATGTCCTTATAAGGACTACTAAGGAAACGATCATCAGCAAAAGGAGTTTCTTTTTCTTTTTATTTCTGAATGCTTTTTCCTTGGTTGCACGTTAATCCTAGTCGCAGTACGAAGCTCGGCCTTCCCTAGGCTTCAAATGGGGAGAATTTCCATTATGGCTTATTTGCTTGGCGACATATAAAAGTATATAGAACTGAAAGCAATAATTCTCCGAATATAGACGAGAGCATTCCTATGTTAAGTCTAGACTCAGAAGGTCAAGGAATGTGCTAATGTGTCATTGAGATTAAACACAAAAGGCTAGTGTTTAATTCACTCAATGTTGGCTCTGATACCAACCTGTCACACCCCGATATTTCCCCGTATTACCGGTGGGGAGTATCGTGACGTAGTTGATATCATCATAGTCAAACAACACAATTTTAAATGCACAGCGGAAGCAAAAGATAGATTTATTTCAACTGAATAAAATTGTAATATTAAGTATCACAACATAGTTGAAACGGATCCACAGGCGGATCAAATAAACAGAAAACGTAGTTCAACAGACTCAAAATGCATCCAAGCTTGCGAGACTCTTATTGATGCTAAGGAGAGGCCAGCCTATTTCGAGTAGTACCTGCACTTAACCTTTTTGGGAAAATACGTCAGTTTACACTGGTAAATACAATTAACTGGCTCATTTTGAAAAGGTTTAGAAATTAATTTGAATGCACAAGGCACAAAATATTTTATAACTTGGGATAATTATTTATATATAAACTTGTAAAAGAATTACATGTTTCTTATGCATTCAGTAGCCCGGATTGACGCCGGGTTAAAGCTTAATAGACACACCACATGACATAGTCCCGCGGCGGGTTATTCCCGAAATCGGCGGTTATACCTTATTATTTATTTATGCACTAACGGGTGTACGCCTACACCCGCGTGCTTAGGTCGTGGCCATTTCGTAAAATGATGCCAAGGATTCCGTGACATGGTCATTAACCCCCCCAAAGGCTTTAAGCAAACAAAACAATTTAAACAGGATATTTCAATGATTTAACCTTCATATGATTAAAGATTCAATACCCGACCAAGCGGTATTTTAAATACCGTACCCCAAGCTCGTATAGGGAAAATAAGTTAAAAGTATTTACCTGAGCTAAATATAAATTCAATCCCAGCCGTATCTCAATTCAGCAAGTACAGATAGCTTTTACTAGGCTCCTAAATCTGGAACGAAGGTTTTTAATAACCTATTAGATTCCTAACAGGTCTTAATTAAGCCTATGCTTAGACCGATTAATTTTTAAAAGAGGATACGGTTCCAAACGCATGATTAAGCGAGAACCGGATTAGAATGTAGTTTAGACCCGACAAGCTTGTATACTTGTGTAACAAGGGTATACTAAACACATTCTGGATTTTGAGATAAAGATGATAAGGTTTGACCCGTTTCGGCTAATATATGCAAACTAGTTACATAAGCCGATCCGAACGCGAAAAGTGCGTAACGGGTAACCAAATGATTCATACACAGGCATCCTGAGTTAATATGCCTTAAATATGTTGTGATATCAGTAGGATACCTTCCATTATGCCCAAAACGAATTTAAACTCAAATTATGCCCTGTAGGGGTATTTTGGTCATTTAAAAGGTTATAAGAGAGATTAAATATTATTCTGAGTTCCAGGTCAGATATAATCAGTAAAAATACTTAATTTAATAAGTTATAACAGTAGAGTATTACATATATGTGAAATTTATCATTTATAACCAAACTATGCACCTTAGGGGCATTGTGGTAATTTCACTTAAGCTTTAAAGGTCAAAATTAGAATTCTGAGTTTAAAACTTTTGACTACTATTTAATTATGAAAAATTACTTAAAACATCAGTAGGTATCAAACCTTATATATTTAAAATAGTTTTAATACATACTATGCGTTTAAAACGCGTAAAAAGACGGTTTTAAGTGATTTCTGGGTTTTATAAGAAAAGCTAATATTTTTATTATTCCAAAAGTCTTAAAATATCTTATTTATCATATAGGATCAGTAGAAAAAGGTTTGGAATCAAAATGATTTGTAAAACTCCTTTTATAGGCCAAAAGGGCAAAAACGACAATTACTGAATCAAAGCTATAACCCTATGTTATGCTCAGCCTAAAATTAAATAAAAATCTTCAAAAATACCAAAATATTATTTTATATCAGTAGGTAAAAAGTTTGGTATCAAAATTGGGTTTAGATAGGCTTTATGCTAATTATGTTGTTTAATTAATAAAAAGCTTTTCATTTACGCTAATGAGCATAACTCCTAATCTAGACCTCAAACTGATGTCAAATTTTAGGGACAAGTTTATAATCCAGTAATAAAGATTATCGTCCTCTCATATTTTCAAAATTCTCGTTTTCGGGTCAAAAGGGCATAATAGTCAACATTTAAGCATATAACGGAAACATGCAATGAATAGGATAACTAAGGATCCAAGTTGTATAACCTCAGAGGGTTACACTAACCTGGTCCTAAAGGAATCCTAAGGCATATCTAAACTAAACTAAATCGGGTCAGAACTGAAAGTCAAAGCAAAAGTCAACTTTTGCGACTTTCGGTTCCAAACCGAGCCTAAACTTAGAATTGTCGGGTTGAATCATGCTTAGGCATGTTCAACTAATATTTACCAAGTTATTAAAATGAGAAATCTGATTTTATGGCTTCTACATTATTAGTTATGAATTTTTATTTAAAACTAACCCGTTTGACTTTTATTTGACCCGACAATTTAACTAAGTAAACGTGGTAATTAGGAGGTGCCCTTTTGAGGGTTTAACACCTACCTAATTACGGTCACGTAGCCATGTTCGTTGGGGACAATGGCTCAACCGTTTAAAAGTCAAAGCGTTTATTGAGAACGCTTGACTTTTCGGCTACAAACACTAAATAATTAAACTAAGAACGAAAGGACACTTACCAAGGGTCCAAGCAAGGAGGTTTGATCCTAAATTCTCAGGTATGAAGAGCAAGGTCTCCAACTTAGAGAATTCAGAAATCAAGTGTGGGTTTGGAAAGAATGAAGTGGGGTATTTATAGGTTTTTGAGAACCGTTAAGATCGTTCCTCGATAACCGAGCCTTGATCTGGACCATACACTTCATACCCACTGATTTCTAATACTATGGGTGCCCAAGGATTGAAGAAATACCATTTGCAAGTGCTGGAACAGGCTGTAACTGGCTGTAAAACAGATTCTGCAGTTTTGGCAGGTTCAGACGCCCCGCGTAAGACCCAAGGAGGGTCTACGGGCCCCGCCTGGGCTGCTCAGATCAGCAACTAAGTTTCAGAATTGCAGTTTCAGTCCCTGTACTTGCTTAAAGGTCATTTCTGATGCGTATAAGGTCTGTTAACCTCATTTCAAGGCTCCACCATGATGTTTAAACATGGGGGACATGAAACATGTTAAAAAACATATCGGATGTCGGTTCGTTTGGCCGTACGGTCACGTTGTTCGTCTAAAAACGACGAAACACGAACGGACGCGAAAAACGGTCCAAACTACACGACGAATGGAATTTTAACAAGCCAAACACTAAAATAAAATATTTTAGTGCTTACATAAAGTTTTGGATGTCCGGGTATATTCAAAATGCAAGATATGCGCGAAAATGCAAACTTGTGCACTTTTTGACACTTTTAGTCCCTGCATGACGTAAAAGTTTATTTTTGCGCACCAAACACCTCTAAGCCTCTATCTAAGCTATATAAGGGATAACTAGAGTATGTTTAGCTCATGGTCATATTCCGGATGGTCCGATACCCCACGAATAGGTATACTTTTGCAGTTTGACGCAATTAGTCCTTTAATTTCGGAAAGTAGCGTGGAATGCCGTTTAATGATATCCAAGCCTTCCATGGCCCATAATGGGAATTCCCAAGCATATACTTAAATATTACTACGCTCCCGATCACTTAACTGGTCACCGAAAGGCGTAGATTCAAAAGTTGACGCTTTAGGTCCCTCTATTGCGCAAACTTGCGCATCTCATCATTTAATATCATCGAAGCCTCATCTAATCCATATTAGGCATTCTTGGAAGTATTATTAAACATCACGATGCTTCGGGTTTGCTATAAGGTCATTCAGAGGTATAATTAAACATATTGACACTTTTAGCCCTTCTAACTTGCAAAGTTGCGCGTAACTTTACTTATAGGCATAAAAACCTCAGACGGCCAATCTTTGGCATTCCCGAGAGTATAATCAAATATCATGAAGCTCTCGGTTTGTTAAAAGGTCACTCAGAGATAAGAATTATCATGTTGACGCTTTTAACCCTTCATTGCGCAAACTTTCAATTAATTATGCAAACGGCTACACTCGATCAATAAGTGGCTCATTTGTGAATATAAACATCGTAAGAGGTTATTTAGAAACTTATTTTATGTATGCTAACACTTCCAGTCCTTTCATTATCAACGTTTTCGATTTTTCGAAAAATTAGTCCCTTAAATTCAACATTTGACTTCATTAGGGCTTATTACACGTGTCAGTATACCATTGGACGAGATTTTACGAGGTGTTACATATCTCAAGGGAACGGCAAGTCACGGTGTTTTATTCAAATCAAATGGTCATTTAGACACTCAAGTCTATACCGATGCAGATTGGGCAGGAGATAAAAGTGACCGAAGGTCAACCTCAGGATACTTTACCCTAGTTGGAGAAAACCTTGTCACTTGGAGAAGCAAGAAATAGAAAGTGGTGGCTCTTTCCAGTGCAGAGGCAGAATTCAGAGGGATAGCACGAGGCCTGACTGAAATCTTGTGGGTTAAAAGGCTTCTTACCGAAATTGGTTTTCCCCCAAATAAAGCCAACCAAATTTTATATGACAACAAAGCTGCCATTCAAATTTCGGAGAATCCGGTACAACACGACTGAACAAAACACATAGAGGTCGATCGGAATTTCATTAAAGAAAAACTAGAAACAGGGGTCATTGAATTGCCATTCGTTCGGTCTGAAGATTAGCCTATTATATGTTTGCTCTAGTTTTTGTTGTTTTTAATGTGGAAACGGTTTTTCTTTATCCATGGGCAATGAGTTTCGATGTATTAGGTGTATCTGTATTTGTAGAAGCTTTAAAGATTAGCCAGCTGACATCTTCACGAAAGCCGTCAATTGAAGAATCTTTAGCAAATGCTTGGACAAGTTAAACATTGGAGATCCCACCGTTCAACTTGATGGGGAGTGTGAAAAATAAAATATTATGACAGAATTATTTAGGAGATCTCATTCATCATTTTCTAAAATAGAAGATTGACCCGGTTGTCTCTCCTCAATCACAGCAAAAGACAACAAATCAGCAGTTAATGTTTTTCCTTTGTTATGTTTCTTTGAGGCCTATAAATTGAGTCTTTTTCTTTGTAATGAATCATCAAGTAAATCAATATTATCAAACAATTCATCTCTTCTGTCTCTCTACACAGACCCGCCTTTTAGATAGTGTCACCCTAGTTGGAATTCAGTTGTTTGTAGCCCGCCACACAATACAGTTGATATAAGGCTGCTGTGTGTCCCTTGTGTCTTTGAATTCTCTTATGAATTCTCTTATGAATTCTTACATAGTAGTTGGGGTGGATTAAGGCACGATGAGTGATTCAATGCTCCTACATAATTTATACACTATTGTAGCTTTATTAGGGCCTAAAATCTTACAAGCATGCTTCCTAAAATATTCATTTAAAAAAAAAAACTAATAAGTCCACCTGTTGCCCGCTTTGAGGGACTTAAACCTACACCACTTGGGTGGGTTTAAACATCTGGTGTCACTAGGCCAAGAGGCCATTTGGAGGTTCATATAAATATCTTGGACTTCATTCACTTGATGTCACTAGGCCAAGAGGCCATTTGGAGGTTCATATAAATATCTTGGACCTCATTCACTTAATGTCAATCCTAACAGAATAAAGTCCTATGAATAAGTCGATCGTCGTGGCTTCAGAAGGCCACTATCACACAACAACACGAGTTCACATGGACAATTTTGATAAACAAGTTGAACAAAACATATAGGAAGCTTTAGATAAACTATAGAACATATAGCATTCACTTAAAGTTGGATACACTTTCAAATTCAACCATCTTTTGTCTTAACAGGTAATGGAAGAAGCTTTAGATCAACACCAACAAAATATCATAAGTTACAAAGCCAGATATTTCCAAAAATTAAGAAAGAAATGTTCTCATCAAAATTACAAGTTACTAGACGTGACAGCCGGTTAGGTCCAGATATAAACCTGGCCGCCACTAGTGGCCCCCGCAAGCATCCCGGGATAAAAAGGATGGGGATCAAAACGACAAGGGATTGCAGTCATGTGAGGGCTCTCAAGCGTAGTCACAAGTCTCCGCTGCTCTGTAGAAATTACATCAACTCCTCTCTTCATGTTTCCCACAAAGATGAATGAATCATCCCAACCCCATACACCTCTGCGATCCAAATAACAAAGAAAACATAATTAGAAAATACGAGTACAGAAAAAAGTTATGAGAGTAGACTGAAAAATATAACAATGCTTACTTAAATGAAGAAAGCCATCTTCCTGTCTGATTGTAATGATATAACATGAATTCATCCTCGTAATTCGCTCCGCTTAGCACTCCAATCTTATCATCAAGACTATATGAAAACATAGCAACATTTCATAATTATTAAGCACAAACATGCTTACTTACAACTAAATCCCTATAAATTTAAAAAAAAAATGCGGTGTACCTCGTTGTAGCAAGACGGTCACCTGAAGGCGAAAAATACGCAGAATGTACAGCCCTATCACGAGTAATCACCTTTAGAGATTTTGGCTTGCTCTTACCAACTTTTCTCAAATCCCAAATGCAGGCAGTTCCATCTGAAGAGCTTGTAGCCATTATATTTGTGTTTTCTGGATTAAAATCTATGGTGTTGATCCTAGAATCGTGTAATTCCCATGAAAATGATGACTTGGCAGACCTCACATCCCAAATGTTCACTACTCCATGACCCTCCCCTAAATATAAGCTGTTCGCATCATCAGGTTGTTGAGCCATAGAAAAAATTGCATGTTCGGTGGAATATACTAGACCAAATGTCTCTTTTTCGACATCTAATGAACGTACAAGACCCCCATAACAGCTTGTAATTATCTGCATCATGTAGCATGTAGCATTAATATAATGGTAAGAGATCAAATACAAATAAAGTTAACGTACAAAATGTACGAACTGAAGGAAAAGACAAAAAAACGTGGTGGCATTTTTATCAAAATTACTCTACAAATGATCCTGTAGAGTAATTTTGATCTTTGTAGAGTAATTTAGTTATGGGATTTAGCTTTATGGTTTAGTTTTTAGCTTTTAGTTTGGGGGGTAGTGTAATTTTGATAATTACCCTGCAAGATCAAAATTACTCTACAAGAACATTTTACAAAATTATTCTACAAGATAAAAATTACTCTACAGTATCATTTGTAAAGTAATTTTGATAATTACCCTACAAGCAGATAATTACAGAAATGCCACCGTGCGCTTTTTGCTTTTTCATGCTATTCGTACGTTAACTTTATTTGTACAGTAATTATCCCCTTAACATAGACGTTGTATGAAGAGTACCTTGTTTAAGGAAAATGGATGGATCAAAATGGCTGACACAGGGGATGGATGAGGCTGATACAAGTAAATCCCATCACCATCTTCATTATCCGAATCAACATTCCAAAACCCTAAATTCCCAAACTTATTTCCCACAACAACCATCCTCAAATCGGCCGATGGAAAGAACTTAACACTCAATATCCTATTCGGCACAACACGGGCGACATTCTCAGGCGCCAACTCCATCGAATCCAAATCAACCGAAACCCTAACCCTACATTTTCTCTCACCATCACCATCCAATCCAGAACCTTTACAAACACTCAAAATCTTATTCACAAGTGTTTCATCCGATTCCGAACAAGTATTCGCATCTCTCATACTAATTGGCTCTAGTTTTTTAGGCGACCGGTTAGGGCTTACTTGTGATTTTAGGGTTGTTGATTTCTTGGTTGGTTCGCTGAAATCATCTTTTAATCCTGACGAATCTGGTGCTTTCCCTTGTGTTCTTAGAGATCTACGGATTACAATTGGTGTTTCGGATCTAGCTTTCTTCTCGGGACTAAGTTTATACGATTTCGTTTCTGCTCTGTTCATAATAAAATCAAAATTAATTCAACAAATACACAACATATATACATATAGAGAGAGAACAGATTCACAACAAGATCTGTCTGTCTGTCACTCAACATCTTTCAGTTTATGCAAATACATAATCTATACCTGTGGCGCTTGGCAGAGGAAGATAGATCAGCGAGCTTTGATTTGATTTTGAGTGAAGCGAGAAGTTCGTCGTTGCGCTTAATGTTTTCGAGGCGTTTGCGCTCGTATTCGGTGATCCTCTGTGAAGACATTTCTAGAGAGAGAGAGAGAGAGAGAGAGTGTGTGTGTAGGGAGATGAAATGATAAGGGGCGGCGGGAAAGGGGAATAAGCGGGAAAAGTTATTCGGGTCACAACAATCGGGTTGAATTCTGGGTTTTTATTGGCTGGTTTTGGCGGTAGATTTGTATAGTTTTTAGTTTCGGCCCTTTGTTTTCTTGCACTTTGCAAAAACTGTCGAATACTTTGTGGTGAATAGGTTATTGTAAAAATTACAAGTTTCCATAAGAGAGTATTATAATTCAAGAAATGATTCAAGCTAATTTTAATATCTTGAAAATTTTATAGAGGTTGGTTCAGCAGGCCAAAACAGCTTGGTTATGTCAAGACCATTTTACAACAGCAAAATTGTACAGTTTGAGCTGGGTTTTTAAATTATGAATCAACTTTATGAAATGATACATTATATAAATTATATAAATGTGGGTCAAGTTATTCTATAAAGGCTTCTAATTGTAAGAAGTGTAAGAAGGATTTATAGAGTGACAAGTGTCCAATAACCTAAAACTAAACTCACTATATCACCACCAAAAACCTAAACACCCACCCCCACCCCCACCCAAAAACCTAACCCCCCCCCCCCCCCCACCCCCAAAAACCTAAAAAAAAACCTAACTTTTTTTATAGCATCATTATAACTTAAAAGCTACAGTGAGTGTTTCAACTATTCTAATCGGGTCTGTCGTGAGTGTTTCAACTATTTTTGCCTAATTCGCTCATCCCAAGTCATTTTCGGCCTACCTCTACTCCTCCTTCCATCTACAGTGAGTGTTTCAACTATTCTAATCGGGTCTGTCGTCTGCCTCCTCCTGAAAAAAAGGTACTTTTACCACCCTTTTGCTAATATACGAAGACAAATACATGGAGTATAATGATTTGAATCAAATTTTTATAGCATCATTATAACTTAAAAGAAAATCGTTTACAACAGTGGGTCAACAATTCAAGCACCAAACAAAATAGCCCTAGACTCTAGTTGGTTTTACCTTTAGAAGAGCCTCCAAGGCAGGCTTAAAATCTTCCTGATTGACATCTAACAGGACACAATAACTGAAACATCAAAAACGAAGTGATGTTAATAATCAAATGCTACTTTAATCACATGCAACTTTCTTTCTTGGTTGTTCTCAAATAAAATCGTAAATAACAACCAGTAAACTGTATTCTTTAAAATAAAACTTTCAAAGTTTTGCAATAAACACCTAGTTATTGGGGTTGAGAATTAATCTCAGAAATACCTACCTAGTTTCGATAGTCAAGATTTAAGCTTAAATCGGGTTAAAGTGGCCAATTCGGCATTTGAGTAGCCACAAAAGAAAGAAAATAAGTTAACTACTACTCATCTTTGATTAATACTATGGATTTAAACGACAATTTATTAGACCCCAAAAACTCATTAAGTGTCATTAAGGTTGTGTTTTATTTCACACGTATCATATAAAAAGTTACCAAACGGAAAGCATGCCAGATGGGTATAGCATGTCAAACCCGTGGTAAGTTACAATGAGTTTTTTTATTATAATTGTAGTATTATTATTTAAAGTGTTAATTATGCATATAAAAGATATAATATAGACAAAAGGGATTAAAGAGGAACAACCCAACCAACATTTCACTTCAGCCCACTAAATAAATAACACATTTCAATTTTGAACCCAAACTCATGTTGACCCGTTACTCCGACTACCTGTCTTGCCACCTTTTAAGTTTATATAAAAATGGTAGCACAGGAGTGGTGGCAATGTTATTTGGAGATGGACGTGGATTTTGATGATAGAAACGTAAATATTACCAGGAACTAATTGTTTGCATAGATATTCCACCATCAATTGATCTAGTAATAATGAGCTTTGACCCACAACTTCCAAATTACCTGGTGAAAGAATGAGACTAATAGTGAAGTTTAATAACACAAATTTCTACTAACTACATGGATGATATTTGAAACTTAGCCGTGAAATTTTAATACTCATTTTTTCGATAAAAAAACTAATCATTTGTCAGTTTTCTTCATCTTTTATAAATAGTTTTAGAAAAAAAAATGATATATAGGAGGCCTTAATGAGTTAAGTTGAATACATGTGTTGGCTACACATGCCCTACTTACAAATTTTAATCTATTGTGCTTCTCCTTCATAGTACTATAAGCTAGTAAGCAAAGAAAAAATTTGAAAAATTAAAAGAGTGAGATTCCTCAGATAGCCCGATTAAGTGTTTATTCAACTAAATATTTGTTGCTTATAACATGAATTTAATTATACTTACTGAAACATGTCCATGGCCACTCAATGAAAATTGTTGGCCACTCAATTGCGTTGTTAGATCTAGTCGTTTACCCGCGCGATGCGGCGAAAAACATATCACTTAGGTTGGTGAGTTTAGGGCTATGTACGGGGCAGTTTGGTTTTGAGCCATAACCAAACCAAATTCGCGATGCAACTGTGGCGACAATTTACAACCCAATACTCGTTTTGTGTTAGTTTATCAATCCTACCATGGTATATTGTATAGTAGCTTTTTACTTTATCAATCATCTATTTGGATTTTCGGTACCGGATAGTATCAAGCTCATCCCTACGTTCGAGTCCGAATTCAGGTTGATTTGAATTTGACGATTTAAAGTAAAAATCTAAAATCTAAAATTTAAAAAGAAGAAAGGGCTCCAATAAAAAATGCCAAAAAAGTTCGCAAAACATGCAAATAATCCACAAAAATGCAGCCATAACAACAAAATAATACCAATTATATATTTTTTCAGCGTAGTAATTAAACACATCATGTCTTAAAAGAAATCCACAATAGTTATTAAAAAGAAGCATTATTCCCTTGGAGTTGCATTTGTAATGGAGTTTTTTCCGTTGGTTAATTTGACACTTGGACGCCTGGAGCCTTGAAGCTTAACTCTTTCCATTGTTCAAGAGAAAGTTGACTAATACAATCCCACGTCTTAGCTGCAGCTCGAGCTCAATGTCAGATCCATGGAAATCCTATTACCTTCACATCTTCAATAAGCTTTGATAAAAAAAACAAACCATACCTCAACTTTCACGGTTTCAATAAACAAATGGTGTTGCTCTACATACTTCACATCATTAGTGGCTGCCATGCCTTCAAGATAGGTATGGAGATGGTCTTTAGGACCTGCAAGAAGAACCAACAACAGTTTTACCTAATTTTGTAAATAGTTATTAAATTACATATAAATAAAACAGTTGTTTAATAATCTATATATCTTAAATGAAAAGGTCGCCACCAACCAAAAACAACCATAGACTTTTAACCTTTATCACTTCTTACCCTTAAACTTTTAACATGAAATACTATTAACCTTCATCTTTCACTTCTAACTGTTGACAATTAAAAACCTTGACCCGCCAACATTTTCTACTTAATATCTTGATACCTCATTTTGTTTAAATTACTTTTACGACTTTACACCGCAACGTTAATGTGACACACTATTATACTTCTCTTTATCTATGCCTAAATATGTTAATGTGTTTGCGGCATAGTATGAGCTTAGTGTTTTTTTGTTTCAACTGGTGTAAGTTTCTTTAATTTGGGGGTATCACATAAAAAGGCATAAGTATTGAAACTGCAGATGCAACATAATTAAAAATTCAACATATATACACAAAATCCAGCAGTGAATCATAACCAATCTAAAATACTAAAGAGTAACGGGTTAACCCGTCCCAATAAAGACACATTTTGGCATTAACTTGTTTTGACCCATTTACCCAACAAACAAATTCTAAGCAAAATATGCGGGTCAAAATGGGCACAAAAAAGATTCCATATGATCTACAAGAAACATGCATTGATCTTCACCCTTCGCTTGCAAACAATAAGTACAAATAAGAAGGTATAAGCGGCTCAGAGTTGCTCAGCCACTTGAATTATTTTATTCTAATAATAAAGTTTTTGTAACCATGATTAACGCACTAATTATTAACTAAAAGCTTTAAAGTTTGAAACAAAGTGTTTCTTATTATACTCACGCCGCCCCTATGACATGGCCATTTTAACATGTTACCCAACCCGTCCGTCTTGCCGCCTCTAAAGAGAAGGTTCAACCCAAACCAAATGCCCACCAAGCTATAGTTTTGCAAAAGGAATAAACACAAAGATCATTAGTTTGTTGGGTGGATCATACTCTATATCTCTTGTATGCATGATTTCAATTTAATGCAACTTTAACGGGTTTCAACAATAATTTAAGAATTTTTGGTGAAATGACCTTGTCCCTCGTATCCCACAATTTTCTAATGTAGATTATCAAAATGTAGGCCAATTTTAACTAAAATGGGGCATTTTGACCAAAATGAGCCTTTTTAACAAACTGGAGTCACAAGTTGTTTGAATTCAAAACTTTCTTTTTGCTGGTGATTTGCCCCCCATGACCGGAAATCCACCGCTAATCCAGATAGCATGGCAACAACTTTACCATTGCTTCAACGATCACCCCTAAAAAATATATAAATGATTTTTAATTATCAAACCTGATGTTGCTGAGGTTGAGGTTGAGGCAGTGCAGCTGCAGTGGCTGTTGGACTTGAGGGTATACACCATATCCGACATAGCCTCCATAGTACATTGTAGCGGGATTGGTCTCTGTCCAAGAACCGGAATGTCCTCATACCGGTTCTGCATAACAATGACAACACGTTAACAAAAATTCATTTAGATTTTACTAACATATAATGTGACACCTGTGTCACTTCAACCATCAAACAAATACCAAACCAATGAAATATTGTATTTCATACTTGGGATTTGTATAAATATGTGTATCGTTTGCACATATCAATTCTTGTTCGATTTCGAGCTTTAAATCGTTTTCTAGAAGGTTATACGCGATCTGATGCGTAAATATAACCAGTTTAATGCAACAAACACTCCGTAACAGTGACATAGGCTTAACATACCTTAAATAACCTTTACATAACTTAGAAATAAGTTTTGGATGGTTTGGTGTGTCGAAATCAAGTTTATTCGCTTACAGGGACTAATTTCGACAAACTGTGAAAGTATGCCGATTCGTATGTAACGAACATTCCGGAAATTGATTATAAGTTAAACATACCCTAAATATCCTTTACATAGCTTAGAAATAGGCTTTGAGGGGTTCGGTATGCTAAAATAAACTTATTTGATCAATAGAGACTAAAAGCGTCAAAAGTGCATAAGTTTGCATTTTCGCGCATATCTTACGTTCTGAATATATCCGGACATTCAAAAATTTATGTAATCATTAAACTATTTTATTTTAGTGATTGGCATGATAAAATTCCATTCGTCGCGTAATTTGGATCGTTTTTTTGTGTTCATTACGATTTCCGTCGTAATTAACCGAACAACGCAACCGTACGACCAAACGAACCGACATCCAAGATGTTTTTGAGCATATTTTAAGTTCCCTATACTTTAAATTTATTTTAGAGCCTTGAAATGGGGTTAACGGGGCTTAAAAGTTCAAAAAAATCAAATTTTACAAGTGCAGGGACCATTTTTGAAATTTCTGGCAGATACATTGAACTTGGTCCATTTTTGAGATTTTGATGGTTTTAACCCATGGTTTGCACCCTATGGGCTGATATTTGATGGTTTTACATGTTCCCATGGTATTCTAAAACCTTGGGCCCAAGTGTAAGGCCATGATTAAAGCACGGTTCTCGATAAACGATCTTAACGGTGGACCGAATCCTATATATACCTACCTCATTTTCATTCTTTCCTCACACATGATCTAATTTTCTCTAATTTGAAGCTCAAATGCTTCATACCTGAGAATTTATAGATCATATCTTCCTAGCTTGGACCCTTTGTAAGCTTCTTTCGTTCTTTTATGCGTTTTTAAGCGTAAAAGTCAAACAGTGTTTGACTTTCTGCATTGACCAGTTTATGGTCAACACGAAGTTCGTTTGAACTTCGCAACGTGAGCGTAATCACGATGGTTATAGTCCCATGTGACTATACCTACTGATTACCATGTTGACTAGGCATAGTGACGAGTCGTAGTTTCGGCCAAAATGCGTATTCATGCTTATTTTGTAACCAAACTACTCTTGGGTATCAAAACCGTTTGTTTTGATATCAAAACCTGTTTTCTAACTTAACTAAACTTGTTCTAATATGTTTAGCTCGTCACTTTTAGTTTAGTGCTTGTATAGAGTCGTAAGTCAAGCGGTCTAAACAACCGCTTAGACTTTCGAACTAGACCCGTTTGGTCGATCATTAGGATCCGACCAAACATGTTTAGTGACCATAGTTGTATAGGGAATAACCTTCCGAGGTTGTACCTTACGGCCACTTCGTTTAAGTAGTTGTATGATAGGTAGTTTATATGCCTTAGGAAAATGACCAAAATGCCCTTTTTATGCATAATTGTTATTTAAGCATATGTAACCCAAATTTTTGTCACTTAACTGATTATGCAACATAATTAAACATGTTTAGGCATATAATACTTGTCATAGGACTAGTTAGGCGTTCCGAACGCGTTTTACGTGAACGACACGTTAAATTAGCGTAAGCTACCTAAACGGGTCGTAATGGGTCGTAAGCACTTAGGTTAGGTTTCGTTTTAGTATGCAGGCTTTGTTAAACCATGTCATATGAGATCCAATACTCATTTGGTTTATGAAACCTCATCCTATCCGATCTTTCGATTTAGGTCCGGTTTATTTACTTAGTTACCTATATTAGGTGCCGTTTGATTCTGTGATCCCTCTAGCTTGCTTGGTAGTTGTTCAAGAGTTCTAAGCACTCTCAAGTGAGTACATAGTCCCCTCTTTTACTGTTTTCAATGTTTTGGGGTGAAGCATGTGTACCTAATTGTTATGTTCATGGTTTCAAAGTATAATTGATTATACGTACTAGTACTTATCTTTTGACAAACTGAATGATTATTTATGGTTTAAACACTAATTTTTCCAAAGATTATAAAATTAATTGTTGGATAGTACTTATTTTATATTCACCAGACCGGTTGGTAGTATGATATAGCGCTATAGGATTTGACACCCCATTCCTGTTGTCAAGGAATGTCTCAGAGGTCCTGCAATGGACCTGTGTCAAATTTAGTAGGACCTCCTTCAATACTTAACGGTATTGGATGGCGGGGGTCCAAACTCTTTGATCCCCTCATAAGTTAACTACTATTAATACTATAACCCGGCTATTTAGGACTGTATCCCTGCTGACTCAGACTACTTAGCCGAGGGTAACGTCACCTCCAAAAGAGGGGCCTACCATAATATTGCATTAATAACTTAATTAATTATCTTCCAATAATCCACCCTTTTAGGATTGTATCCTTGCTGACTCAAACTACTGGGGTGAGGGTAACGTCACCTTCAAAAGAGGGGCCTACTACAAAAACTAAGATAATCTCTTAATTATGTGCAAAAGTGCGGAAATAATCAAAGGTTACACTAGATACGAGTCGGAACCAAGTGATTCATCTTGTCTATCTGTCTTTCTTTTTATTTTTATTTTCTGCATTTTAGTTAGTTTTTATTTTTCTTAGTTTAAAACCTTTTTCTAAACATTTTATTTTGATTAGACGTTGAGGATAAACCGGTATTAAAAGCTCTTGTGTCCTTGGACGACCTCGGTATCTTACCAACGCTATACTACGCTCACGATGGGTGCACTTGCCCATATGTGTGTCTAGTGTTAGTAAATATCGTGTTTTATAAATTTAAAACTTGGCTAAAAATAAGTGTTAAAGGGGCTTAAAATATACACCTAATATATATAACACTTCACACGCATCACTACCTAAACGGGTCGTAATGGGTCGTAAGCACTTAGGTTAGGTTTCGTTTTAGTATGGAGGCTTTGTTAAACCATGTCATATGAGATCCAATACTCATTTGGTTTATGAAACCTCATCCTATCCGATCTTCCGATTTAGGTCCGGTTTATTTACTTAGTTACCTATATTAGGTGCCGTTTGATTCCGTGATCCCTCTAGCTTGCTTGGTAGTTGTTCAAGACTTCTAATGTAACGACTCTCATCAAAAGTCATAATTATTAAAATAATTTGACCAATAGGAAACTCTAATTGAGACACCCAAGTGATTCTGAGCAAACCCTAAGATTTTCATAATTTTCAGAATCAGGATTAGGGCCCCTAAAACTCAGGGGGGGGGGGGTAAACCCTAGTGGATGATTATCCACTTAAATTGCTGTCAACATATGAGAATTCGAGTTTGTCAAGTCATCAGAGCTAGTCCCACACGTGGCTACTCTATAACTGACTTTTGAACCCTTACGCACCGTATCAAAGTTTGGCCTACGATGCGCAGGCTATTTAAAAGCCATACGATGCGTAGAGGAATATGGCCTACGGTGCGTATGATAAGCATACGATGCGCAGGGTATGTTTGGCTACGGTGCGCAGGGCTTCTCAAATTTCAGCTATAAATAGCAGGCCTTGGCAGTCGAAATCTGGACATTTTACGTCGAGAGAATTCTCAATTATACATCGAATTAGCTGCTGTACACTTCAATTAACACACACAGGTCTTTAATTGAAGCTGTAATCAGGGTATTAGCACAATCGCTGCTACGATTCATTGTCCGATTGATTCAAATATCCAATGAATGTTTAAGTGCCGCCCACATTAGGGTTATACTTTATCGTTCGTCATTAATTTGACGGATTGTCGTTAATTCGATAGGTAAAGTATTATACTTTATCGTTCGTTGTTAATTCAACGGATCATCGTTAATTCGATGGGTAAAGTATTATACCT
>JARYGA010046848.1:22500-52353 GCA_030545235.1 Helianthus tuberosus | reverse complement strand
GTTGTCAAGTGTTTTCGCTCGACGATTCCATTCTTGGGTGGTTGGTTTTGCCCTTGTTCCTGTAACTTGAATCCTAGCCCGGTATATCCCATTTTAATTTTACACCATTGTGAATCTTACGCCTTTTTTACTCTCTGATCGAGGTTCTCGGCATTGAAAAATCGTCGTAAACTAAATTACACGTCTATATGTTGATATTTAAGAGATATACAGTCAAAAAAATCAAGGGCAATGGTGATATATATGCGCATTAGACAAAAAAACACTCAACAAATGGCTACAATTTACGGAATATGTTTAGTGACGGCATCAGATTCCTAATTAATGGAGAAAGGTCTGGTGGCAAGAAAAGCTGATTCTAGGAGGTTGTCAAGTGTTTTCGCTCGACGATTCCATTCATGGTGGTTGGTTTTGCCCTTGTTCCTGTAACTTGAATCCTAGCCCGGTATATCCCATTTTAATTTTACACCATTGTGAATCTTACGCCTTTTTTACTCTCTGATCGAGGTTCTCGGCATTGAAAAATCTTCGTAAACTAAATCACACGTCTATATGTTGATATTTAAGAGATATACAGTGAAAAAAATCAAGGGCAATGGTGATATATATGCGCATTAGACAAAAAAACACTCAACAAATGGCTACAATTTACGGAATATGTTTAGTGACGGCATCAGATTCCTAATTAATGGAGAAATGTCTGGTGGCAAGAAAAGCTGATTCTAGGAGGTTGTCAAGTGTTTTCGCTCGACGATTCCATTCTTGGTGGTTGGTTTGGCCCTTGTTCCTGTAACTCGAATAGTAGCCCGGTATATCCCATTTTAATTTTACACCATTGTGAACCTTACGCCTTTTTTACTCTATGATCGAGGTTCTCGGCATTGAAAAATCTTCTTAAACTAAATCACACGTGTATATGTTGATATTTATGAGATATACAGTCAAGAAAATCAAGGGCAATGGTGATATATATGCGGACTAGACACAAAAAAAAACACTCAACAAATGGCTACATTTTAAGGAATGTGTTTAGTGACGGCATCAGATTCCTAATTGATGGAGAAAGCTCTGGTGGCAAGAAAAGCTGCTTCTAGGAGGTTGTCAAGTGTTTTCGCTCGACGATTCCATTCTTGGGTGGTTGGTTTGGCCCTTGTTCCTGTAACTCGAATCCTAGCCCGGTATATCCCATTTTAATTTTACACCATTGTGAACCTTAAGCCTTTTTTACTCTCTGATCGAGGTTCTCGGCATTGAAAAATCTTTGTAAACTAAATCACACGTGTATATGTTGATATTTAAGAGATATACAGTCAAGAAAATCAAGGGCAATGGTGATATATATGCGGATTAGACACCAAAAAAAAAAACACTCAACAAATGGCTACAATTTAAGGAATGTGTTTAGTGACGGCATCAGATTCCTAATTGATGAAGAAAGGTCTGGTGGGAAGAAAAGCTGCTTCTAGGAAGTTGTCAAGTGTTTTCGCTCGACGAATCCATTCTTGGGTGGTTGGTTTTGCCCTTGTTCCTGTTCCTCAAATCCTAGCCCGGTATATCCCATCTTAATTTTACACCATTGTGAACCTTACGCCTTTTTTACTCTTTGATCGAGGTTCTCGACATTGAAAAATATTCGTAAACTAAATCACACTTGTATATGTTGACATTTAAGAGATATACAGTCAAGAAAATCAAGGGCAATGGTGATATATATGCGGATTAGTCACAAAAAAAAAAAACACTCAACAAATGGCTACAATTTAAGGAATGTGTTTAGTGACGGCATCAGATTCCTAATTGATGGAGAAAGGCCTGGTAGCATGAAAAGCTTCTTCTAGGAGGTTGTCAAGTGTTTTCGCTTGAAAATTCCATTCTTGGGTAGTTGATTGGCCCTTGTTCCTGTAACTCGAATCCTTGCCCGGTATATCCCATTTTAATTTTACACCATTGTGAACCTTACGCCTTTTTTACTCTCTGATCGAGGTTCTCGGCATTGAAAAATCTTCGTAAAGTAAATCACACGTGTATCTGTTGATATTTAAGAGATATACAGTAAACAAAATCAAGGGCAATGGTGATATATATGCGGATTAGGCACCCAAAAAAAAACACTCAACAAATGGCTACAATTAAAGGAATGTGTTTAGTGACGGCATCAGATTCCTAATTGATGGGGAAACGTCTGGTGGCAAGAAAAGCTGCTTCTAGGAGGTTGTCAAGTGTTTTCGCTCGATGATTCCATTCTTGGGTGGTTGGTTTGGCCCTTGTTCCTGTTACTCAAATCCTAGCCCGGTATATCCCATTTTAATTTTACACCATTGTGAACCTTACGCCTTTTTTACTCTTTGATCGAGGTTCTCGACATTGAAAAATATTCGTAAACTAAATCACACTTGTATATGTTGACATTTAAGAGATATACAGTCAAGAAAATCAAGGGCAATGGTGATATATATGCGGATTAGTCACAAAAAAAAAACACTAAACAAATGGCTACAATTTAAGGAATGTGTTTAGTGACGGCATCAGATTCCTAATTGATGGAGAAAGGCTTGGTAACATGAAAAGCTGCTTCTAGGAGGTTGTCAAGTGTTTTCGCTTGAAAATTCCATTCTTGGGTAGTTGGTTTGGCCCTTGTTCCTGTAACTCGAATCTTTGCCCGGTATATCCCATTTTACTTCTACACCATTGTGAACCTTACGCCTTTTTTACTCTCTGATCGAGGTTCTCGGCATTGAAAAATCTTCGTAAACTAAATCACACGTGTATCTGTTGATATTTAAGAGATATACAGTAAAGAAAATCAAGGGCAATGGTGATATATATGCGGATTAGGCACCCAAAAAAAAACACTCAACAAATGGCTACAATTAAAGGAATGTGTTTAGTGACGGCATCAGATTCCTAATTGATGGGGAAACGTCTGGTGGCAAGAAAAGCTGCTTCTAGGAGGTTGTCAAGTGTTTTCGCTCGACGATTCCATTCTTGGGTGGTTGGTTTGGCCTTTGTTCCTGTAACTCGAATCCTAGCCCGGTATATCCCATTTTAATTTTACACCATTGTGAGCCCTACGCGTTTTTTACTCTCTGATCGAGGTTCTCGGCATTGAAAAATCTTCGAAAACTAAATCACACGTGTATATGGTGATATTTAAGAGATATACAGTCAAGAAAATCAAGGGCAATAGTGATATATATGCGGATTAGACACCAAAAAAAACACTCAACAAATGGCTACAATTTAAGGAATGTGTTTAGTGACGGCATCAGATTCCTAATTGATGGAGAAAGGTCTGGAGGTAAGAAAAGCTGCTTCTAGGAGGTTGTCAAGTGTTTTCGCTCGACGATTCCATTCTTGGGTGGTTGGTTTTGCCCTTGTTCCTGTAACTTGAATCCTATCCCGGTATATCCCATTTTAATTTTACACCATTGTGAATCTTACGCCTTTTTTACTCTCTGATCGAGGTTCTCGGCATTGAAAAATCTTCGTAAACTAAATCACACGTCTATATGTTGATATTTAAGAGATATACAGTCAAAAAAATCAAGGGCAATGGTGATATATATGCGCATTAGACAAAAAAACACTCAACAAATGGCTACAATTTACGGAATATGTTTAGTGACGGCATCAGATTCCTAATTAATGGAGAAAGGTCTGGTGGCAAGAAAAGCTGATTCTAGGAGGTTGTCAAGTGTTTTCGCTCGACGATTCCATTCTTGGTGGTTGGTTTGGCCCTTGTTCCTGTAACTCGAATCCTAACCCGGTATATCCCATTTTAATTTTACACCATTGTGAACCTTACGCCTTTTTTACTCTATGATCGAGGTTCTCGGCATTGAAAAATCTTCGTAAACTAAATCACACGTGTATATGTTGATATTTAAGAGATATACAGTCAAGAAAATCAAGGGCAATGGTGATATATATGCGGACTAGACACCAAAAAAAACACCCAACAAATGGCTACATTTTAAGGAATGTGTTTAGTGACGGCATCAGATTCCTAATTGATGGAGAAAGGTCTGGTGGCAAGAAAAGCTGCTTCTAGGAGGTTGTCAAGTGTTTTCGCTCAACGATTCCATTCTTGGGTGGTTGGTTTGGCCCTTGTTCCTGTAACTCGAATCCTAGCCCGGTATATCCCATTTTAATTTTACACCATTGTGAACCTTACGCCTTTTTTACTCTCTGATCGAGGTTCTCGGCATTGAAAAATATTCGTAAACTAAATCACACGTGTATATGTTGATATTTAAGAGATATACAGTCAAGAAAATCAAGGGCAATGGTGATATATATGCGGATTAGACACCAAAAAAAACACTCAATAAATGGCTACAATTTATGGAATGTGTTTAGTGACGGCACCAGATTCCTAATTGATGAAGAAAGGTCTGGTGGTAAGAAAAGCTGCTTCTAGGAAGTTGTCAAGTGTTTTCGCTCGACGATTCCATTCTTGGGTGGTTGGTTTTGCCCTTGTTCCTGTAACTCGAATCCTAGCCCGGTATATCCCATTTTAATTTTACACCATTGTGAACCTTACGCCTTTTTTACTCTCTGATCGAGGTTCTCGGAATTGAAAAATATTCGTAAACTAAATCACACTTGTATATGTTAATATTTAAGAGATATACAGTCAAGAAAATCAAGGGCAACGGTGATATATATGCGGATTAGTCACAAAAAAAACACTCAACAAATGGCTACAATTTATGGAATGTGTTTAGTGACGGCATCAGATTCCTAATTGAAGGAGAAAGGTCTGGTGGTAAGAAAAGCTGCTTCTTGGAGATTGTCAAGTGTTTTCGCTCAACGATTCCATTCTTGGGTGGTTGGTTTGGTCCTTGTTCCTTTAACTCGAATCCTAGGCCGGTATATCCCATTTTAATTTTACACCATTGTGAACCTTACGCCTTTTTTACTCTCTGATCGAGGTTCTTGGCATTGAAAAATCTTTGTAAACTAAATCACACGTGTATATGTTGATATTTAAGAGATATACAGTCAAGAAAATCAAGGGCAATGGTGATATATATGCGGATTAGACACTAAAAAAAACACTCAACAAATGGCTACAATTTAAGGAATGTGTTTAGTGACGGCATCAGATTCCTAATTGATGGAGAAAGGTCTGGTGGCAAGAAAAACTGCTTCTAGGAGGTTGTTAAGTGTTTTCGCTCGATGATTCAATTCTTGGGTGGTTGGTTTGGCCCTTGTTCTTGTAACTCAAATCCTAGCCCGCTATATCCCATTTTAATTTTACACCATTGTGAACCTTACGCCTTTTTTAATCTCTGATCGAGGTTCTCGGCATTGAAAAATATTCGTAAACTAAATCACACGTGTATATGTTGATATTTAAGAGATATACAGTCAAGAAAATCAAGGGCAATAGTGATATATATGCGGATTAGACACTAAAAAAACACTCAACAAATGGCTACAATTTAAGGAATGTGTTTAGTGACGGCATCAGATTCCTAATTGATGGAGAAAGGTCTGGTGGCAAGAAAAACTGCTTCTAGGAGGTTGTCAAGTGTTTTCGCTCGATGATTCCATTCTTGGGTGGTTGGTTTGGCCCTTGTTCTTGTAACTCAAATCCTAGCCCGCTATATCCCATTTTAATTTTACACCAATGTGAACCTTACGCCTTTTTTACTCTCTGATCGAGGTTCTCGGCATTGAAAAATATTCGTAACCTAAATCACACGTGTATATGTTGATATTTAAGAGATATACAGTCAAGAAAATCAAGGGCAATGGTGATATATATGCGGATTAGACACCAAAAAAAAACACTCAATAAATGGCTACAATTTAAGGAATGTGTTTAGTGACGGCACCAGATTCCTAATTGATGAAGAAAGGTCTGGTGGTAAGAAAAGCTGCTTCTAGGAAGTTGTCAAGTGTTTTCGCTCGACGATTCCATTCTTGGGTGGTTGGTTTTGCCCTTGTTCCTGTAACTCGAATCCTAGCCCGGTATATCCTATTTTAATTTTACACCATTGTGAACCTTACGCCTTTTTTACTCTCTGATCAAGGTTCTCGGCATTGAAAAATATTCGTAAACTAAATCACACGTGTATATGTTGATAGTTAAGAGATATACAGTCAAGAAAATCAAGGGCAACGGTGATATATATGCGGATTAGTCACAAAAAAACACTCAACAAATGGCTACAATTTATGGAATGTGTTTAGTGACGGCATCAGATTCCTAATTGAAGGAGAAATGTCTGGTGGTAAGAAAAGCTGCTTCTAGGAGGTTGTCAAGTGTTTTCGCTCAACGATTCCATTCTTGGGTGGTTGGTTTGGTCCTTGTTCCTGTAACTCGAATCCTAGCTCGGTATATCCCATTTTAATTTTACACCATTGTGAACCTTACGCCTTTTTTACTCTCTGATCGAGGTTCTCGGCATTGAAAAATCTTCGTAAGCTAAATCACACGTGTATATGTTGATATTTAAGAGATATACAGTCAAGAAAATCAACGGCAATGGTGATATATATGCGGATTAGACACTAAAAAAAACACTCAACAAATGGCTACAATTTAAGGAATGTGTTTAGTGACGGCATCAGATTCCTAATTGATGGAGAAAGGTCTGGTGGCAAGAAAAACTGCTTCTAGGAGGTTGTCAAGTGTTTTCGCTCGATGATTCCATTCTTGGGTGGTTGGTTTGGCCCTTGTTCTTGTAACTCGAATCCTAGCCCGGTATATCCCATTTTAATTTTACACCATTGTGAACCTTACGCCTTTTTTACTCTCTGATCGAGGTTCTCGGCATTGAAAAATATTCGTAAACTAAATCACACGTGTATATGTTGATATTTAAGAGATATACAGTCAAGAAAATCAAGGGCAATGGTGATATATATGCGGATTAGACACAAAAAAATACACTCAATAAATGGCTACAATTTAAGGAAGGTGTTTAGTGACGGCATCAGATTCCTAATTGATGAAGAAAGGTCTGGTGGTAAGAAAAGCTGCTTCTAGGAAGTTGTCAAGTGTTTTCGCTCGACGATTCCATTCTTGGGATGTGACGGGTGGTCCGTAGGACAACCCTTAAGGCCTTTAAATAGATTGAAATCCTATGCTTTGTCCGGTTATTTGCTTGAATTTGGTAATCACTAGATGACTTGATGTGCAGGTGTTATAATGCTAAAAATGCGGATTTTAGGAGGCACGAATGGATGCTAGAAGTTGGGGAATCAAAGAGTTGAAGAAAGCAAGTGATTGATGGAGAAACCGGGAAAAGTAACCCACTCAGCACCGTAACCTACGGTGCCTTGCCGTAGGTTACGGCTTCCATATGTGCACAAACATCTTTACCGTAGCTCAGAGTATAACCGCCGTAGTACATTGCTGCTCGCCGTAACCTACGTCAAGGCACCGTAGGTTACGGCACCGTATATTGACTTTCGAAATCGTTGACCGCCGTAAGCTAAGGCAAGGCACCGTAGCTTACGGCACCGACTATCCCAATCATGAAACTTCCGCATTAAATGCCATTTTGATGAAGACTAAAGGTGTCTTATCATATGATTTCGGTTACACTTGCTTGTGAACGAAAATTGGAGAGCTTGGAGACATTTTGGAGCTTGAAGAACACTTGGAAATCATTAGTTTTGTTGTCCTCGATCCGTATGAACAATAATACTTTTTCAATGATGTTGTTTCAAGCCATGAGTGGCTAAGTACTTTATGGTCATCTTTAGTTGAAGGTTTGTGAAGACAATTGTGCTTGATTTCATATTTCTAGAATGGTAAATTGAACTTATGTTTTGTTTATCATGGTGTGTTCTTACTTGTTTGTAAATTGTTGATGATTATGATTATTCTACTTTGAAACCATACGTTCTTGGTGCCGGTGGCAATCGAGATATCATGGGTAAAACTAGGATTGGGTAAGGGTCAATTAGTCATCGGGTAACAACCTCACATTCTAGGAATTTGAGTACTTAGTTCCCTTTTATCACGACAAGTAATTACACACGAATTATGTCTATGTAGTTCTTTCTAGTGAACGATAGCACAATTGTTGAAGCAAACTGGAAACTAAAGATGGTCATTCGTCTCTAATTTGTTTACAACCAAAACTTTTCTTTTGCAAGCTAATTAGTTAATTTAGTTTTAAAATCAATCCAATCAAATCAATTCTTGAATTTTATTATATTTGCAATTAGAGTAATTTTAGTGGTTAGATAATCTTTCAAATAACACATATTCCACAAACTCCCTGTGTTCGATACCCACTTACCGCAAACTATTTAGTTGTAATTGGATTAAATTTGATTATGACCACGACATCACATCAAATTTTGGCGCCGTTGCCGGGGAGTAGTGCGCAACGTGTGTTATTTTTGATCCTTTTTAGTTTGTTTTTTTTCTGGTTTACGCTAGGTGTGTTAGTGTGCAGGTATTTACAGGTGCATGCGTACTAGGAGCTCTCACAAGCTTTCACCATTGGCATTTTATCCGGAAATTGAGCGAACATTAAGAGGAAACAGAATTTTGCTAAGAGAGAACAGAATCAGCGGTTCACCAACAACACCAACTACACCAATCACACCAATTCGATACATGGATCATCCACCACCACCACCCACTACGGGTGAAGTTGTACCACCTTTCATACCATCCTCCACTCAACCTTCACCAAACACTACCATGCCAAACACCACTACCAACCCTATTTCACCTCATTATGTAACACCAACAAACACCACCCAACCCATTACCACTCAAGAAGAGCCTACAATCACTTTTAATCCTTCTACTACAATTCCACCACTCACTCATTTCTTCCCAGTTTCAGGTCAATCATCCCTAACCTATACATTACCACAAGGTTCAACTGTCGTTCATGCTACGTCTACATTTAGACCATCGAACCAGTCGGGTTTTCAATATTCGACTCTTCCATTTGGGCAACCATCTGGTATAGGAGGAGATGGATATGAAGATTTTGAGGGGTATGAGGAAGAGGGTTATGCTTATATGGGTGATGGGGAATAAGGAGAACTTACGTACGTGCCAGGGAAAACTCAAAGAATGCCAAGTGTTGGTGGGTTTCAACACCAAATTATACCACAACACATTCGGCCAAGGCCACAAGGGCCACAAGTGCAACGCCCTATACCATTGCAACAAGTTCGCCCGCAAAATGCACAACCCCAATTCCAAAGGCCAATTCAACACCAACCGATGCCACAACAACAATTTCAACCCTATGCACCACAAGGGCCTATACAAAGGCCAATGGATCCTATTCGACCAAGGGTTCAAGTAGGTGTGCCAAGAAGGCATCTTAGAGATCATGCAAGAGGCATTGAAGCGCATTTTAGGCCGGTAATCACTCAAAATCCTTCACCGGTAGTTATTCCTCACAATGATCAAGGGAGGACTTTTGAAGTGAGAACAAATTCCATACAAAGTTTGCCGAAATATAAGGGTCTAGCAAAGGAGGAGCCTTATGTCCATTTGGAGGCTTATGACTCAATTTTCAATACTCTTGGGAGTCAAGGTTTTTCGGCCGATGATGTTAAGTTAGTTTTGTTTCAATTTTCATTGGAGGACAAGGCAAAGAAGTGGTTCTACACTTTGCCTTCAGCATCTATTTACACTTGGGCAGAAATGCAACAAATTTTCCTAGATGAGTTTTACACCGCTCAAAAGACCAACGATGCTAGGAAGGGGTTGAGGAGTTTTCAACAACAACAAGGCGAAATGTTTCATGAAGCCTTTGAGCGTTTCAATATGATGATCAAGAATTGCCCTCACCATGGAATTGAACTTTGGGAATTGATGAATGCTTTCCATGAGGGGTTGAGTGCCGAAGATGCTCAAGACTTAATGTCTATTACTGGTGGCACTTTTGGTACGAACTATGAGCAAGATGATTGGGAGTTCTTGGAGCAAATGGGAATTACATCTAAGAGGAAAGCTCAAGCATCAAGGAGAGCACGACCGGCTATTACCCGAACACAAGTACATGCGGTTGACGATGGTAATGTTCAAACCTCTAACCATATTTATGATGTTTGTGCTATTTGCAATGAAATAGGTCATGCGGCTGAAAATTGCCAAGGAGTGGTAGAAGGATAATATGAAGAAGTTCATGCGGTGCAAGGTCAAGGAGGGGGTGGTAGAAACTTTAATATGAATTCCAACACTTACCACCCCGGGTTGAGGAACCACCTAAATTTCCGATATGGGAACCCTTCAAATCAAGCTAACCCGAACTTTCAAGGTAGCCAAGGTAACTTTGGTTCACGCCAACCTTATAACAATCAAAGTGGATATCGAGGTGGAAACAACCAAGGGTATCAAAGGCAATATCAAACGGGTCAAGAACAAGGGGGGTCTTCGGGTGGAGATGAGATGATGGATATGTTGAAGAGCATGCAAGCGGAGATGCAAAAGAGAAACCAAATGGATGATGCTCGGATACAAAAGGATGAATCTCGCGATAAGGCAATTCAAAATTTGACCACCCAAATGGGTCAACTCGCAACCGAAGTGGCAGACTTGAAGAAAAACAAAGGTCAATTACCAAGCGACACTAAGGTAAACCCGTCTCATAATACTTCTAGAGGTAACAATGTTAATGTTCATCATGTAAATGTTTTGAGAAGTGGGAAAGAGTATAAAACCAATCCTTTACCGGATTTGGTTGATGGGGTGGTTGAAGATATAACGGGTCAAGATAGCGAGGAAGAAAATGAAACACCTATTATTTCTTCTAAAAAACCCAATTTTGAAAAACCCGGAATTAATAAAGAAAGTGAAAATAAAAATGAGGAAGGGGGATTTAGTCAAGTACCATTTCCCTCGGCTTTATTAGATCCAGGTAAGAAAAATTTCATTTCAAAACGGGGCCCTCAAAAAGAGGAAATGTGGGAGGTTTTTAAACAAGTCAAAATTAATCTTCCTTTACTTGAAGCAATTAAACAGGTCCCCGCTTACGCCAAGTTCTTAAAAGAATTGTGTACCCAAAAGAGGCAACAAAAAGTGCCTAAATTGGTTGATTTGACGGAGCGGGTAAGCACGGTTTTGAAAGGAGATCTCCTCCTAAGCTACAAGATCCGGGAACGCCTCTTATAAACATTCAAGTGGGAAATTTTCAAACCGTAAGGGCGTTATTGGATCTTGGAGCCGGAGTAAGTATCTTACCCGGGGGGTTATATGACCAATACGATTTTGGTCCATTGAAACAGGTTGACACAACGGTGGTATTAGCCGATTTGTCTCATAAACTTCCTCGGGGTATTGTACGGGATGTGATAGTTAAAGTTGATGAGTTTTATTATCCCGTGGATTTTCTTGTGCTAGATTACTCATCCGCGGAACCAATTCAACAACAAAATGTTATTTTAGGTCGGCCGTTTTTAAACACCGCACATGTCGTTATTGATTGTCGATATGGTACGGTCGACATGACATTCGGTAATTGAAAGATGAGATTAAATGTTTTTACTAACGGTACTAACATTTATGGTGCTGAGTGTTTTGTAGCAGATTTCTCGACATTGAATAATCTTCGTAAACTAAATCACACGTGTATATGTTGATATTTAAGAGATATACAGTCAAGAAAATCAAGGGCAATGGTGATATATATGCGGATTAGACACAAAAAAACACTCAACAAATGGCTACAATTTAAGGAATGTGTTTAGTGATGGCATCAGATTCCTAATTGATGGAGAAAGGTCTGGTGGCAAGAAAAGCTGCTTCTAGGAGGTTGTCAAGTGTTTTCGCTCGACGATTCCATTCTTGGGTGGTTGGTTTGGCCCTTGTTCCTGTAACAAGAATCCTAGCCCGGTATATCCCATTTTAATTTTACACCATTGTGAACCTTACGCCTTTTTTACTCTCTAATCGAGGCCCTCGGCGATGAAAAATCTTCGTAAACTAAATCACACGTGTATATGTTGATATTTAAGAGATATACCGTCAAGAAAATCAAGGGCAATGGTGGTATATATGCGGATTAGACACCAAAAAAAACACTCAACAAATGGCTACAATTTAAGGAATGTGTTTAGTGACGGCATCAGATTCCTAATTGATGGAGAAAGGTCTGTTGGTAAGAAAAGGTGCTTCTAGGAGGTTGTCAAGTGTTTTCGCTCGACGATTCCATTCTTGGGTGGTTGGTTTTGCCCTTGTTCCTGTAACTCGAATCCTAGCCCGGTATATCCCATTTTAATTTTACACCATTGTGAACCTTACGCCTTTTTTACTCTCTGATCGAGGTTCTCGGCATTGAAAAATATTCGTAAACTAAATCACATGTGTATATGTTGACATTTAAGAGATATACAGTCAAGAAAATCAAGGGCAATGGTGATATATATGCGGATTCGACACCAAAAAAAACACTCAACAAATGGCTACAATTTAAGGAATGTGTTTAGTGACGGCATCAGATTCCTAATTGATGGAGATAGGTCTGGTGGTAAGAAAAGCTGCTTCTAGGAGGTTGTCAAGTGTTTTAGCTCGACGATTCCATTCTTGGGTGGTTGGTTTGGCCCTTGTTCCTGTAACTCGAATCCTAGCCCAGTATATCGCATTTTAATTTTACACCATTGTGAACCTTATGCCTTTTTTCTCTCTGATCGAGGTTCTCGGCCTTGAAAAATCTTCGTAAACTAAATCGCACGTGTATATGTTGATATTTAAGAGATATACAGTCAAGAAAATTAAGGGCAGTGGTGATATATATACGGATTAGACACCAAAAAAACACTCAACAAATGGCTACAATTTAAGGAATGTGTTTAGTGACGGCATCAGATTCCTAATTGATGGAGAAAGGTCTGGTGGTAAGAAAAACTGCTTCTTGGAGGTTGTCAAGCGTTTTCGCTCGACGATTCCATTCTTGGGTGGTTGGTTTGGCCCTTGTTCCTGTAACTCGAATCCTAGCCCGGTATATCCCAATTTAATTTTACACCGTTGTGAACCTTACGCCTTTTTTACTCTCAGATCGAGGTTCTCGGCATTGAAAAATCTTCATAAACTAAATCACACGTGTATATGTTGACATTTAAGAGATATACAGTCAAGAAAATCAAGGGCAATGGTGATATATATGCGGATTAGACACCAAAAAAAAAGACACTCAACAAATGGCTACAATTTAGGGAATGTGTTTAGTGACAGCATCAGATTCCTAATTGATGGAAAAAGGTCTGGTGGTAAGAAAAGCAGCTTCTAGGAGGTTGTCAAGTGTTTTCGCTGGACGATTCCATTCTTGGATGGTTGGTTTGGCCCTTGTTACTGTAACTCGAATCCTAGCCCGATATATCTCATTTTAATTTTACACCACTGTGAACCTTACGCCTTTTTCACTCTCTGATCGAGGTTATCGGTATTTAAAAAATCTTCGTAAACTAAATCACACGTGTATATGTTGATATTTAAGAGATATACAGTCAAGAAAATCAAGGGCAATGGTGATATATATGCGGATTAGACACCAAAAAAAAAACACTCAACAAATGTCTATAATTTAAGGAATGTGTTTAGTGACGGCATCAGATTCCTAATTGATGGAGAAAGGTCTGGTGGCAAGAAAAGCTGCTTCTAGGAGGTTGTTAAGTGTTTTCGCTCGACGATTCCATTCTTGGGTGGTTGGTTTGGCCCTTTTTCCGGTAACTCGAATCCTAGCCCGGTATATCCCATTTTAATTTTACACCATTGTGAACCTTACGCCTTTTTTACTCTCTGATCGAGGTTCTCGGCATTGAAAAATCTTCGTAAACTAAATCACACGTGTATATGTTGATATTTAAGAGATATACAGTCAAGAAAATCAAGGGTAATGGTGATATATATGCGGATTAGACACAAAAAAAAAACACTCAACAAATGGCTACAATTTAAGGAATGTGTTTAGTGACGGCATCAGATTTCTAATTGATGGAGAAAGGTCTGGTGGTAAGAAAATCTGCTTCTAGGAGGTTGTCAAGTGTTTTCGCTCGACGATTCCATTCTTGGGTGGTTGGTTTGGCCCTTGTTCCTGTAACTCAAATCCTAGCCCGGTATATCACACTTTAATTTTACACCACTGTGAACCATACGCCTTTTTTACTCTCTGATCGAGGTTCTCGGCATTGAAAAATAATCGTAAACTAAATCGCACGTGTATATGTTGATATTTAAGAGATATACAGTCAAGAAAATTAAGGGCAATGGTGATATATATGCGGATTAGACACCAAAAAAAACACTCAACAAATGGCTACAATTTAAGGAATGTGTTTAGTGACGGCATCAGATTCCTAATTGATGGAGAAAGGTTTGGTGGTAAGAAAAGCTGCTTCTAGGAGGTTGTCAAGTGTTTTCTCTCGACGATTCCATTCTTGGGTGCTCGGTTTGGCCCTTGTTCCTGTTACTCGAATCCTAGCCCGGTATATCCCATTTTAATTTTACACCGTTGCGAACCTTACGTCTTTTTTACTCTCTGATCGAAGTTCTCGGCATTGAAAAATCTTCGTAAACTAAATCACACGTATATATGTTGACATTTAAGAGATATACAGTCAAGAAAATCAAGGGCAATGGTGATATATATGCGGATTAGACACAAAAAAAAAAAAAACACTCAACAAATGGCTATAATTTAAGGAATGTGTTTAGTGACGGCATCAGATTCCTAATTGATGGACAAAGGTCTGGTGGCAAGAAAAGCTGCTTCTAGGAGGTTGTTAAGTGTTTTCGCTCGACAATTCCATTCTTGGGTGGTTGGTTTAGCCCTTTTTCCGGTAACTCGAATCCTAGCCCGGTATATCCCATTTTAATTTTACACCATTGTGAACCTTACGCCTTTTTTACTCTCTGATCGAGGTTCTCGGCATTGAAAAATCTTCGTAAACTAAATCACACGTGTATATGTTGATATTTAAGAGATATACAGTCAAGAAAATCAAGGGCAATGGTGATATATATGCGGATTAGACACAAAAAAAAAACACACTCAACAAATGGCTACAATTTAAGGAATGTGTTTAGTGACGACATCAGATTTCTAATTGATGGAGAAAGGTCTGGTGGTAAGAAAATCTGCTTCTAGGAGGTTGTCAAGTGTTTTCGCTCGACGATTCCATTCTTGGGTGGTTGGTTTGGCCCTTGTTCCTGTAACACGAATCCTAGCCCGGTATATCCCATTTTTATTTTACACCATTGTGAACCTTACGCCTTTTTTACTCTCTGATCGAGGTTCTTGGCATTGAAAAATCTTCGTAAACTAAATCGCACGTGTATATGTTGATATTTAAGAGATATACAGTCAAGAAAATTAAGGGCAATGGTGATATATATGCGAATTAGACACCAAAAAAAAACACTCAACAAATGGCTACAATTTAAGGAATGTGTTTAGTGACGGCATCAGATTCCTAATTGATGGAGAAAGGTCTGGTGGTAAGAAAAGTTGCTTCTAGGAGGTTGTCAAGTGTTTTCGCTCGATGATTCCATTCTTGTGTGGTTGGTTTGGCCCATGTTCCTGTAACTCGAATCCTAGCCTGGTATATCCCATTTTAATTTTACACCATTGTGAACATTACGCCTTTTTTACTCTCTGATCGAGGTTCTCGGCATTGAAAAATCTTCGTAAACTAAATCACACGTGTATATGTTGACATTTAAGAGATATACAGTCAGGAAAATCCAGGGCAATGGGGATATACATGCGGATTAGACACCAAAAAATAACACTCAACAAATGGCTACAATTTAAGGAATGTGTTTAGTGACGGCATAAGATTCCTAATTGATGGAGAAAGGTCTGTTGGCAAGAAAAGGTGCTTCTAGGAGGTTGTCAAGTGTTTTCGCTCGACGATTCCATTCTTGGGTGGTTGGTTTTGCCCTTGTTCCTGTAACTCGAATCCTAGCCCGGTATATCCCATTTTAATTTTACACCATTGTGAACCTTACGCCTTTTTTACTCTCTGATCGAGGTTCTCGGCATTGAAAAATCTTCGTAAACTAAATCACATGTGTATATGTTGACATTTAAGAGATATACAGTCAAGAAAATCAAGGGCAATGGTGATATATATGCGGATTCGACACCAAAAAAAACACTCAACAAATGGCTACAATTTAAGGAATGTGTTTAGTGACGGCATCAGATTCCTAATTGATGGAGAAAGGTCTGGTGGTAAGAAAAGCTGCTTCTAGGAGGTTGTCAAGTGTTTTCGCTCGACGATTCCATTCTTGGGTGGTTGGTTTGGCCCTTGTTCCTGTAACTCGAATCCTAGCCCGGTATATCGCATTTTAATTTTACACCATTGTGAACCTTATGCCTTTTCTCTCTGATCGAGGTTCTCGGCCTTGAAAAATCTTCGTAAACTAAATCGCACGTGTATATGTTGATATTTAAGAGATATACAGTCAAGAAAATTAAGGGCAATGGTGATATATATACGGATTAGACACCAAAAAAACACTCAACAAATGGCTACAATTTAAGGAATGTGTTTAGTGACGGCATCAGATTCCTAATTGATGGAGAAAGGTCTGGTGGTAAGAAAAGCTGCTTCTTGGAGGTTGTCAAGCGTTTTCGCTCGACGATTCCATTCTTGGGTGGTTGCTTTGGCCCTTGTTCCTGTAACTCGAATCCTAGCCCGGTATATCCCAATTTAATTTTACACCGTTGTGAACCTTACGCCTTTTTTACTCTCTGATCGAGGTTCTCGGCATTGAAAAATCTTCATAAACTAAATCACACGTGTATATGTTGACATTTAAGAGATATACAGTCAAGAAAATCAAGGGCAATGGTGATATATATGCGGATTAGACACCAAAAAAAAAACACTCAACAAATGGCTACAATTTAGGGAATGTGTTTAGTGACAGCATCAGATTCCTAATTGATGGAAAAAGGTCTGGTGGTAAGAAAAGCAGCTTCTAGGAGGTTGTCAAGTGTTTTCGCTCGACGATTCCATTCTTGGATGGTTGGTTTGGCCCTTGTTCCTGTAACTCGAATCCTAGCCCGATATATCTCATTTTAATTTTACACCACTGTGAACCTTATGCCTTTTTCACTCTCTGATCGAGGTTATCGGTATTGAAAAAATCTTCGTAAACTAAATCACACGTGTATATGTTGATATTTAAGAGATATACAGTCAAGAAAATCAAGGGCAATGGTGATATATATGCGGATTAGACACCAAAAAAAAACACTCAACAAATGTCTATAATTTAAGGAATGTGTTTAGTGACGGCATCAGATTCCTAATTGATGGAGAAAGGTCTGGTGGCAAGAAAAGCTGCGTCTAGGAGGTTGTTAAGTGTTTTCGCTCGACGATTCCATTCTTGGGTGGTTGGTTTGGCCCTTTTTCCGGTAACTCGAATCCTAGCCCGGTATATCCCATTTTAATTTTACACCATTATGAACCTTACGCCTTTTTTACTCTCTGATCGAGGTTCTCGGCATTGAAAAATCTTCGTAAACTAAATCACACGTGTATATGTTGATATTTAAGAGATATACATTCAAGAAAATCAAGGGTAATGGTGATATATATGCGGATTAGACACAAAAAAAAACACTCAACAAATGGCTACAATTTAAGGAATGTGTTTAATGACGGCATCAGATTTCTAATTGATGGAGAAAGGTCTGGTGGTAAGAAAATCTGCTTCTAGGAGGTTGTCAAGTGTTTTCGCTCGACGATTCCATTCTTGGGTGGTTGGTTTGGCCCTTGTTCCTGTAACTCAAATCCTAGCCCGGTATATCATATTTTAATTTTACACCACTGTGAACCATACGCCTTTTTTACTCTCTGATCGAGGTTCTCGGCATTGAAAAATAATCGTAAACTAAATCGCACGTGTATATGTTGATATTTAAGAGATATACAGTCAAGAAAATTAAGGGCAATGGTGATATATATGCGGATTAGACACCAAAAAAAACACTCAACAAATGGCTACAATTTAAGGAATGTGTTTAGTGACGGCATCAGATTCCTAATTGATGGAGAAAGGTCTGGTGGTAAGAAAAGCTGCTTCTAGGAGGTTGTCAAGTGTTTTCGCTCGACGATTCCATTCTTGGGTGCTCGGTTTGGCCCTTGTTCCTGTAACTCGAATCCTAGCCCGGTATATCCCATTTTAATTTTACACCGTTGCGAACCTTACGTCTTTTTTACTCTCTGATCGAAGTTCTCGGCATTGAAAAATCTTCGTAAACTAAATCACACGTGTATATGTTGACATTTAAGAGATATACAGTCAAGAAAATCAAGGGCAATGGTGATATATATGCGGATTAGACACCAAAAAAAAAAATACTCAACAAATGGCTATAATTTAAGGAATGTGTTTAGTGACGGCATCAGATTCCTAATTGATGGAGAAAGGTCTGGTGGCAAGAAAAGCTGCTTCTAGGAGGTTGTTAAGTGTTTTCGCTCGACGATTCCATTCTTGGGTGGTTGGTTTGGCCCTTTTTCCGGTAACTCGAATCCTAGCCCGGTATATCCCATTTTAATTTTACACCATGGTGAACCTTACGCCTTTTTTACACTCTGATTGAGGTTCTCGGCATTGAAAAATCTTCGTAAACTAAATCACACGTGTATATGTTGATATTTAAGAGATATACAGTCAAGAAAATCAAGGGCAATGGTGATATATATGCGGATTAGACACCAAAAAAAAACACACTCAACAAATGGCTACAATTTAAGGAATGTGTTTAGTGACGACTTCAGATTTCTAATTGATGGAGAAAGGTCTGGTGGTAAGAAAATCTGCATCTAGGAGGTTGTCAAGTGTTTTCGCTCGACGATTCCATTCTTGGGTGGTTAGTTTGGCCCTTGTTCCTGTAACTCGAATCCTAGCCCGGTATATCCCATTTTTATTTTACACCATTGTGAACCTTACGCCTTTTTTACTCTCTGATCGAGGTTCTTGGCATTGAAAAATCTTCGTAAACTAAATCGCACGTGTATATGTTGATATCTAAGAGATATACAGTCAAGAAAATTAAGGGCAATGGTGATATATATGCGAATTAGACACAAAAAAAAAACACTCAACAAATGGCTACAATTTAAGGAATGTGTTTAGTGACGGCATCAGATTCCTAATTAATGGAGAAAGGTCTGGTGGTAAGAAAAGCTGCTTCTAGGAGGTTGTCAAGTGTTTTCGCTCGATGATTCCATTCTTGTGTGGTTGGTTTGGCCCCTGTTCCTGTAACTCGAATCCTAGCCTGGTATATCCCATTTTAATTTTACACCATTGTGAACATTACGCCTTTTTTACTCTCTGATCGAGGTTCTCGGCATTGAAAAATCTTCGTAAACTAAATCACACGTGTATATGTTGACATTTAAGAGATATACAGTCAAGAAAATCAACGGCAATGGGGATATACATGCGGATTAGACACCAAAAAATAACACTCAACAAATGGCTACAATTTAAGGAATGTGTTTAGTGACGGCATAAGATTCCTAATTGATGGAGAAAGGTCTGTTGGCAAGAAAAGGTGCTTCTAGGAGGTTGTCAAGTGTTTTCGCTCGACGATTCCATTCTTGGGTGGTTGGTTTTACCCTTGTTCCTGTAACTCGAATCCTAGCCCGGTATATCCCATTTTAATTTTACACCATTGTGAACCTTACGCCTTTTTTACTCTCTGATCGAGGTTCTCGGCATTGAAAAATCTTCGTAAACTAAATCACATGTGTATATGTTCACATTTAAGAGATATACAGTCAAGAAAATCAAGGGCAATGGTGATATATATGCGGATTCGACACCAAAAAAAACACTCAACAAATGGCTACAATTTAAGGAATGTGTTTAGTGACGGCATCAGATTCCAAATTGATGGAGAAAGGTCTGGTGGTAAGAAAAGCTGCTTCTAAGAGGTTGTCAAGTGTTTTCGCTCGACGATTCTATTCTTGGGTGGTTGGTTTGGCCCTTGTTCCTGTAACTCGAATCCTAGCCCGGTATATCGCATTTTAATTTTACCCCATTGTGAACCTTATGCCTTTTTTCTCTCTGATCGAGGTTCTCGGCCTTGAAAAATCTTCGTAAACTAAATCGCACGTGTATATGTTGATATTTAAGAGATATACAGTCAAGAAAATTAAGGGCAGTGGTGATATATATACGGATTAGACACCAAAAAAACACTCAACAAATGGCTACAATTTAAGGAATGTGTTTAGTGACGGCATCAGATTCCTAATTGATGGAGAAAGGTCTGGTGGTAAGAAAAGCTGCTTCTAGGAGGTTGTCAAGCGTTTTCGCTCGACGATTCCATTCTTGGGTGGTTGGTTTGGCCCTTGTTCCTGTAACTCGAATCCTAGCCCGGTATATCCCATTTTAATTTTACACCATTGTGAACCTTACGCCTTTTTTACTCTCTGATCGAGGTTCTCGGCATTGAAAAATCTTCGTAAACTAAATCACACGTGTATATGTTGACATTTAAGAGATATACAGTCAAGAAAATCAAGGGCAATGGTGATATATATGCGGATTCGACACCAAAAAAAACACTCAACAAATGGCTACAATTTAAGGAATGTGTTTAGTGACGGCATCAGATTCCTAATTGATGGAGAAAGGTCTGGTGGTAAGAAAAGCTGCTTCTAGGAGGTTGTCAAGTGTTTTCGCTCGACGATTCCATTCTTGGGTGGTTGGTTTGGCCCTTGTTCCTGTAACTCGAATCCTAGCCCGCTATATCGCATTTTAATTGTACACCATTGTGAACCTTATGCCTTTTTTCTCTCTGATCGAGGTTCTCGGCTTTGAAAAATCTTCGTAAACTAAATCGCACGTGTATATGTTGATATTTAAGAGATATACAGTCAAGAAAATTAAGGGCAGTGGTGATATATATACGGATTAGACACCAAAAAAACACTCAACAAATGGCTACAATTTAAGGAATGTGTTTAGTGACGGCATCAGATTCCTAATTGATGGAGAAAGGTCTGGTGGTAAGAAAAGCTGCTTCTAGGAGGTTGTCAAGCGTTTTCGCTCGACGATTCCATTCTTGGGTGGTTGGTTTGGCCCTTGTTCCTGTAACTCGAATCCTAGCCCGGTATATCCCATTTTAATTTTACACCATTGTGAACCTTACGCCTTTTTTACTCCCTGATCGAGGTTCTCGGCATTGAAAAATCTTCGTAAACTAAATCACACGTGTATATGTTGACATTTAAGAGATATACAGTCAAGAAAATCAAGGGCAATGGTGATATATATGCGGATTAGACACCAAAAAAAAACACTCAACAAATGACTACAATTTAGGGAATGTGTTTAGTGACAGCATCAGATTCCTAATTGATGGAGAAAGGTCTGGTGGTAAGAAAAGCAGCTTCTAGGAGGTTGTCAAGTGTTTTCGCTCGACGATTCCATTCTTGGATGGTTGGTTTGGCCCTTGTTCCTGTAACTCGAATCCTAGCCCGATATATCTCATTTTAATTTTACACCACTGTGAACCTTGCGCCTTTTTCACTCTCTGATCGAGGTTATCGGCATTGAAAAAATCTTCGTAAACTAAATAACCCGTGTATATGTTGATATTTAAGAGATATACAGTCAAGAAAATCAAGGTCAATGGTGATATATATGCGGATTAGACACCAAAAAAAACACTCAACAAATGGCTACAATTTAAGGAATGTGTTTAGTAACGACATAAAATTCCTAATTGATGGAGAAAGGTCTGTGGCAAGAAAGCTGCTTCTAGGAGGCTGTCAAGTGTTTTCGCTTGATGATTCCATTCTTGGGTGGTTGGTTTGCCCTTGTTCCTGTAACTTGAATACTAGTCCGGTATATCCCATTTTAATTTTGCACAATTTTGAACCTTACGCCTTTTTTACACTCTGATCGAGGTTCTCGGCATTGAAAAATCTTCGTAAACTAAATCACACGTGTATATGTTGACATTTAAGAGATATACAGTCAAGAAAATCAAGGGCAATGGTGATATATATGCGGATTAGACACCAAAAAAAAACACTCAACAAATGTCTATAATTTAAGGAATGTGTTTAGTGACGGCATCAGATTCCTAATTGATGGAGAAAGGTCTGGTGGCAAGAAAAGCTGCTTCTAGGAGGTTGTTAAGTGTTTTCGCTCGACAATTCCATTCTTGGGTGGTTGGTTTGGCCCTTTTTCCGGTAACTCGAATCCTAGCCCGGTATATCCCATTTTAATTTTACACCATTGTGAACCTTACGCCTTTTTTACTCTCTGATCGAGGTTCTCGGCATTGAAAAATCTTCGTAAACTAAATCACACGTGTATATGTTGATATTTAAGAGATATACAGTCAAGAAAATCAAGGGTAATGGTGATATATATGCGGATTAGACACAAAAAAAACACTCAACAAATGGCTACAATTTAAGGAATGTGTTTAGTGACGGCATCAGATTTCTAATTGATGGAGAAAGGTCTGGTGGTAAGAAAATCTGCTTCTAGGAGGTTGTCAAGTGTTTTCGCTCGACGATTCCATTCTCGGGTGGTTGGTTTGGCCCTTGTTCCTGTAACTCGAATCATAGCCCGGTATATCCCATTTTAATTTTACACCATTGTGAACCTTACGCCTTTTTTACTCTCTGGTCGAGGTTCTTGGCATTGAAAAATCTTCGTAAACTAAATCGCACGTGTATATGTTGATATTTAAGAGATATACAGTCAAGAAAATTAAGGGAAATGGTGATATATATGCGGATTAGACACCAAAAAAAAAACACTCAACAAATGGCTACAATTTAAGGAATGTGTTTAGTGACGGCATCAGATTCCTAATTGATGGAGAAAGGTCTGGTGGTAAGAAAAGCTGCTTCTAGGAGGTTGTCAAGTGTTTTCGCTCGACGATTCCATTCTTGGGTGCTTGGTTTGGCCCTTGTTACTGTAACTCGAATCCTAGCCAGGTATATCCCATTTTAATTTTACACCGTTGTGAACCTTACGCCTTTTTTACTCTCTGATCGAAGTTCTCGGCATTGAAAAATCTTCGTAAACTAAATTACATGTGTATATGTTGACATTTAAGAGATATACAGTCAAGAAAATCAAGGGCAATGGTGATATATATGCGGATTAGACACAAAAAAAAAACACTCAACAAATGGCTATAATTTAAGGAATGTGTTTAGTGACGGCATCAGATTCCTAATTGATGGAGAAACGTCTGGTGGCAAGAAAAGCTGCTTCTAGGAGGTTGTTAAGTGTTTTCGCTCAACAATTCCATTCTTGGGTAGTTGGTTTGGCCCTTTTTTCTGGTAACTCGAATCCTAGCCCGGTATATCCCATTTTAATTTTACACCATTGTGAATCTTACGCCTTTTTTACTCTCTGATCGAGGTTCTCGGCATTGAAAAATCTTCGTAAACTAAATCACACGTGTATATGTTGATATTTAAGAGATATACATTCAAGAAAATCAAGGGCAATGGTGATATATATGCGGATTAGACACCAAAAAAAACACACTCAACAAATGGCTACAATTTAAGGAATGTGTTTAGTGACGGCATCAGATTTCTAATTGATGGAGAAAGGTCTGGTGGTAAGAAAATCTGCTTCTAAGAGGTTGTCAAGTGTTTTCGCTCGACGATTCCATTCTTGGGTGGTTGGTTTGGCCCTTTTTCCTGTAACTCGAATCCTAGCCCGGTATATCCCATTTTAATTTTACACCATTGTGAACCTTACGCCTTTTTTACTCTCTGATCGAGGTTCTTGGCAATGAAAAATCTTCGTAAACTAAATCGCACGTGTATATGTTGATATTTAAGAGATATACAGTCAAGAAAATTAAGGGCAATGGTGATATATATGCGAATTAGACACCAAAAAAAACACTCAACAAATGGCTACAATTTAAGGAATGTGTTTAGTGACGGCATCAGATTCCTAATTGATGGAAAAAGGTCTGGTGGTAAGAAAAGCTGCTTCTAGGAGGTTGTCAAGTGTTTTCGCTCGACGATTCCATTCTTGGGTGGTTGGTTTGGCCCATGTTCCTGTAACTCGAATCCTAGCCTGTTATATCCCATTTTAATTTTACACCATTGTGAACCTTACGCCTTTTTTACTCTCTGATCGAGGTTCTCGGCATTGAAAAATCTTCGTAAACTAAATCACACGTGTATATGTTGACATTTAAGAGATATATAGTCAAGAAAATCAAGGGCAATGGTGATATATATGCGGATTAGAAACCAAAAAATAACACTCAACAAATGGCTACAATTTAAGGAATGTGTTTAGTGACGGCATCAGATTCCAAATTGATGGAGAAAGGTCTGGTGGTAAGAAAAGCTGCTTCTAGGAGGCTGTCAAGTGTTTTCGCTCAACGATTCCATTCTTGGGTGGTTGGTTTGGCCCTTTTTCCTGTAACTCGAATCCTAGCCCGATATATCTCATTTTAATTTTACACCACTGTGAACCTTACGCCTTTTTCACTCTCTGATCGAGGTTCTCGGTATTGAAAAATCTTCGTAAACTAAATCACACGTGTATATGTTGATATTTAAGAGATATACAGTCAAGAAAATCAAGGGCAATGGTGATATATATGCGGATTAGAAACCAAAAAAAACACTCAACAAATGGCTACAATTTAGGGAATGTGTTTAGTGAGGCATCAGATTGCTAATTGATTGAGAAAGGTCTGGTGGTAAGAAAGGCTGCTTGTAGGAGGTTGTGATGTGTTTTCGCTAGACGATTCGATTCTTGGGTGGTTGGTTTGGCCTTTGTTCCTGTAACTCGAATCCTAGCCCGGTATATCCCATTTTAATTTTACACCATTGTGAACCTTACGCCTTTTTTACTCTCTGATCGAGGTTCTCGGCATTGAAAAATCTTCATAAACTAAATCACATGTGTATATGTTGACATTTAAGAGATATACAGTCAAGAAAATCAAGGGCAATGGTGATATATATGCGGATTAGACACCAAAACAAAAAAAAACACTCAACAAATGGCTACAATTTAAGGAATGTGTTTAGTGACGGCATCAGATTCCAAATTGATGGAGAAAGGGCTGGTGGTAAGAAAAGCTGCTTCTAGGTGGTTGTCAACTGTTTTCGCTCGACGATTCCATTTTGGATGGTTGTTTTGGCCCTTGTTCCTGTAACTCGAATCCTAGCCCGATATATCTCATTTTAATTTTACACCACTGTGAACCTTACGCCTTTTTCACTCTCTGATCGAGGTTCTCGGCATTGAAAAATCCTCGTAAACTAAATCACACGTGTATATGTTGATATTTAAGAGATACACAGTCAAGAAAATCAAGGGAATGGTGATATATATGCGGATTAGACACCAAAAAAAACACTCAACAAATGGCTTCAATTTAAGGAATGTGTTTAGTGACGGCATCAGATTCCTAATTGATGGAGAAAGGTCTGGTGGTAAGAAAAGTTGCTTCTAGGAGGTTGTCAAGTGTTTTCGCTCGACGATTCCATTCTTGGGAGGTTGGTTTGGCCCTTGTTCCTGTAACTCAAATCCTTGCCCGGTATATCCCATTTTAATTTTACACCATTATGAACCTTACGCCTTTTTTACTCTCCGATCGATGTTGTCGGCATTGAACAATCTTCGTAAACAAAATCACACGTGTATATGTTGACATTTAAGAGATATACAGTCAAGAAAATCAAGGGCAATGGTGATATATATGCGGATTAGACACCAAAAAAAAAACACTCAACAAATGGCTATAATTGAAGGAATGTGTTTAGTGACGGCATCAGATTCCTAATTGATGGAGAAAGGTCTGGTGGCAAGAAAAGCTGCTTCTAGGAGGTTATTAAGTGTTTTCGCACGACGATTCCATTCTTGGGTGGTTGGTTTGGCCCTTCTTCCTGTAACTCAAATCCTAGCCCGGTATATCCCATTTTAATTTTACACCATTGTGAACCTTACGCCATTTTTACTCTCTGATCGAGGTTCTCGGCATTGAAAAATCTTCGTAAACTAAATCACACGTGTATATGTTGATATTTAAGAGATATACAGTCAAGAAAATCAAGGGCAATGGTGATATATATGCGGATTAGACACAAAAAAAAAACACTCAACAAATGGCTACAATTTAAGGAATGTGTTTAGTGACGGCATCAGATTTCTAATTGATGGAGAAATGTCTGGTGGTAAGAAAATCTGCTTCTAGGAGGTTGTCAAGTGTTTTCGCTCGACGATTCCATTCTTGGGTGGTTGGTTTGGCCCTTTTTCCTGTAACTCGAATCCTAGCCCGGTATTTCCCATTTTAATTTTACACCATTGTGAACCTTACGCCTTTTTTACTCTCTGATCGAGGTTCTCGGCATTGAAAAATCTTCGTAAACTAAATCGCACGTGTATATGTTGATATTTAAGAGATATACAATCAAGAAAATTAAGGGCAATGGTGATATATATGCGGATTAGACACCAAAAAAAACACTCAACAAATGGCTACAATTTAAGGAATGTGTTTAGTGATGGCATCAGATTCCTAATTGATGGAGAAATGTCTGGTGGTAAGAAAAACTGCTTCTAGGAGGTTGTCAAGTGTTTTCGCTCGACGATTCCATTCTTGGGTGTTTGGTTTGGCCCTTATTCCTGTAACTCGAATCCTAGCCCGGTATATCCCATTTTAATTTTACTCCATTGTGAACCCTACGCCTTTTTTACTCTCTGATCGAGGTTCTCGGCATTGAAAAATCTTCGTAAACTAAATCACACGTGTATATGTTGACATTTAAGAGATATACAGTCAAGAAAATCAAGAGAAATGGTGATATATATGCGGATTAGACACCAAAAAAAACACTCAACAAATGGCTACAATTTAAGGAATGTGTTTAGTGACAGCATCAGATTCCTAATTGATGGAGAAAGGTCTGGTGGTAAGAAAAGCTGCTTCTAGGAGGTTGTCACGTGTTTTTGCTCGACGATCCACTCTTGGGAAGTTGGTTTGGCCCTTGTTCCTGTAACTCAAATCCTAGCCCTGTACATCCCATTTTAATTTTACGCCATTGTGAACCTTACGCCTTTTTTACTCTCTGATCCAAGTTCTCGGCATTGAAAAATCTTCGTAAACTAAATCACACGTGTATATGTTGACATTTAAGAGATTTACAGTCAAGAAAATCAAGGGCAATGGTGATATATATGCGGATTAGACACCAAAAAAAAAACACTCAACAAATGGCTACAATTTAAGGAATGTGTTTAGTGACGGCATCAGATTCCTAATTGATGGAGAAAGGTCTGGTGGTAAGAAAAGCTGCTTCTAGGTGGTTGTCAAGTGTTTTCGCTCGACGATTCCATTCTTGGGTGGTTGGTTTGGCCCTTGTTCCTGTAACTCGAATCCTAGCCCGGTATATCCCATATTAATTTTACACCGTTGTGAACCTTACGCCTTTTTTACTCTCTGATCGAGGTTCTTGGCATTGAAAAATCTTCGTAAACTAAATCGCACGTGTATATGTTGATATTTAAGAGATATACAGTCAAGTAAATTAAGGGCAATGGTGATATATATGCGGATTAGACACAAAAAAAAAACACTCAACAAATGGCTACAATTTAAGGAATGTGTTTAGTGACGGCATCAGATTCCTAATTGATGGAGAAAGGTTTGGTGGTAAGAAAAGCTGCTTCTAGGAGGTTGTCAAGTGTTTTCGCTCGACGATTCCATTCTTGGGTGGTTGGTTTGGCCCTTGTTCGTGTAACTCGAATCCTAGTGTGGTATATCCCATTTTAATTTTACACCATTGTGAACCTTATGCCTTTTTTACTCTCTGATCGAGGTTCTCGGCATTGAAAAATCTTCGTAAACTAAATCACACGTGTATATGTTGACATTTAAGAGATATACAGTCAAGAAAATCAAGGGCAATGGTGATATATATGCGGATTAGACACCAAAAAATAACACTCAACAAATGGCTACAATTTAAGAAATGTGTTTAGTTACGGCATCAGATTCCTAATTGATGGAGAAAGGCCTGGTGGTAAGAAAAGCTGCTTCTAGGAGGCTGTCAAGTGTTTTCGCTCAACGATTCCATTCTTGGGTGGTTGGATTGGCCATTTTTCCTGTAACTCGAATCCTAGCCCGATATATCTCATTTTAATTTTACACCACTGTGAACCTTACGCCTTTTTCACTCTCTGATCGAGGTTCTCGGTATTGAAAAATCTCCGTAAACTAAATCACACGTGTATATGTTGATATTTAAGAGATATACAGTCAAGAAAATCAAGGGCAATGGTGATATATATGCGGATTAGAAACAAAAAAAACACTCAACAAATGGCTACAATTTAAGGAATGTGTTTAGTGACGGCATCAGATTTCTATTTGATGGAGAAAGGTCTGGTGGTAAGAAAATCTGCTTCTAGGAGGTTGTCAAGTGTTTTCGCTCGACGATTCCATTCTTTGGTGGTTGGTTTGGCCCTTGTTCCTGTAACTCGAATCCTAGCCCGGTATATCCCATTATAATTTTACACCATTGTGAACCTTACGCCTTTTTTACTCTCTGATCGAGGTTCTCAGCATTGAAAAATCTTCGTAAACTAAATCACACGTGTATATGTTGACATTTAAGAGATATACAATCAAGAAAATCAAGAGAAATGGTGATATATATGCGGATTAGACACCAAAAAAAACACTCAACAAATGGCTACAATTTAAGGAATGTGTTTAGTGACGGCATCAGATTCCTAATTGATGGAGAAAGGTCTGGTGGTAAGAAAAGCTGCTTCTAGGAGGGTGCCAAGTGTTTTCGCTAGACGATTCCATTCTTGGGAAGTTGGTTTGGCCCTTGTTCCTGTAACTCAAATCCTAGCCCGGTATATCCCATTTTAATTTTACACCATTGTGAACCTTACGCCTTTTTTACTCTCTGATCGAAGTTCTCGGCATTGAAAAATCTTCGTAAACTAAATCACACGTGTATATGTTGACATTTAAGAGATATACAGTCAAGAAAATCAAGGGCAATGGTGATATATATGCGGATTAGACACCAAAAAAAACACCCAACAAATGGCTACAATTTAAGGAATGTGTTTAGTGACGGCATCAGATTCCTAATTAATGGAGAAAGGTCTGGTGGTAAGAAAAGCTGCTTCTAGGTGGTTGTTAAGTGTTTTCGCTCGACGATTCCATTCTTGGGTGGTTGGTTTGGCCTTTGTTCCTGTAACTCGAATCCTAGCCCGGTATATCCCATTTTAATTTTACACCGTTGTGAACCTTACGCCTTTTTTACTCTCTGATCGAGGTTCTCGGCATTGAAAAATCTTCGTAAACTAAATCACACGTGTATATGTTGATATTTAAGAGATATACAGTCAAGAAAATCAAGGGCAATGGTGATATATATGCGGATTAGACACCAAAAAAAACACTCAACAAATGGCTACAATTTAAGGAATGTGTTTAGTGACGGCATCAGATTCCTAATTGATGGAGAAAGGTCTGGTGGTAAGAAAAGCTGCTTCTAGGTGGTTGTCAAGTGTTTTCGCTCGACGATTCCATTCTTGGGTCGTTGGTTTGGCCCTTGTTCCTGTAACTCGTATCCTAGCCCGGTATATCCCATATTAGTTTTGCACCGTTGTGAACCTTACCCCTTTTTTACTCTCTGATCGAAGTTCTCGGCATTGAAATATCTTCGTAAACTAAATCACACGTGTATATGTTGATATTTAAGAGATATACAATCAAGAAAATCAAGGGCAATGGTGATATATATGCGGATTAGACACCAAAAAAAAACACTCAAGAAATGGCTACAATTTAAGGAATGTGTTTAGTGACGGCATCAGATTCCTAATTGATGGAGAAAGGTCTGGTGGTAAGAAAAGCT
>JARYGA010046848.1:15000-17500 GCA_030545235.1 Helianthus tuberosus | reverse complement strand
GGGGTGTCATCCAAAAGGTTTTTCATAAAACTAGTGATGTCATTCTCTCCCCAGCTAAGACTCAAACTCTGATCACTCCTCATACTTAACCAAATCAGAAGCAACCAAATAACCCACAGGATGCTACAGTACAGAATGAGATTACGGCACTTCATTAATGACATGAAAGGTTTTAACAGGCTCCAGCCACTGGATATTATGCAAGTCCCATAGACGCATGACCTCCAGAGAAGCAGCAGACTTACGAATCTGCAGACCGAGAATACGGAGTCTGACGGCATCTTTTATTAATTTTAACACTTCTGATCTGGGTCTGGACCTATTCTCTTGGATGCGTATGTTACATTCCTGCCAGATATAGTATACAGCAGAAGCAAGCGAGAGCCGGTTGATAATACTCCAGATAGAACTATTAGATTGCAGATAGCACATGTGGTTAATGATACTCGGCCAGCTGTGAGGAATGTTTCCCCATCTAGTGATTTGGCTTAGCTCACACCACAAACCATTGGAGAAAGGGCATTCAAAGAATAAATGAGGGTGACTGTCCGGCCCAGACTTACAGAAAACACAGCACAGATTCGATGTATCCATCCACGTACTCAGCACATCATGAGTTTTAAGCTTACTCTTTATGGCCAACCAAAGAATAAATGCTTGTCTAGGGATATTTTGGCTAAACCACACCAATTTGAACCAGGGCACTATCGTCCCCACTTCACGAATATCCATCCAGACATCACTGACAGAGAATGGGATAAGTTTACCATCATTGGTCCTCCACAAAACTTTATCGTCAACATCGGAGTGGAGCGTGATAGGCACTGAAGAAAACATAACAGGGAATCGAGACTGCCAGTCCACCGGCCATTTCCATCTGTCGTCTTCCACAATATCCGCCACTGTACTGAGCCGGGAGAAATCTCCTTCACACATATTACGGTGCGTGATGAAGTTGCTTAGGGGACCAAGAGGGTGCCAATTGTCAAACCAAGCAGAAGTACTTTTGCCATTGCCAATTCTGTGGACTATATGCCGACGAAGGAGATCACGGAATTCCAAGATTTTCCTCCAGCTCCAGCAAGTGTCCGCTTTACTTTTGACCTCCCAGAAGTTTTCATTTTTAAGCCGATAGGCATACACCCAGTTAACCCACAACGAATCCTTTCGAGAGACAATATTCCACGTATGTTTAGAGATCAGACCTTGGTTCCAAGAGCGTAGCAGTTTAAGACCCAAACCACCATGAAGCATCGGAGTGCATACCACCTTCCATTTCACCTTAGCTTTCCCCTTTCTCAACTCTCCATGGCACCAGAGAAAGCCCCTCATAAGCTTTTCAATCTCCTTAGCAACTGAGGGAGGAAGGATAAAAACCGAAGACCAATACACCTGGAGCGAATTCAGCACAGAGGAGATCAACTGTAACCTGCCAGCAAAGGAAAGGGACTTGTTTTTCCAGCTCAAAATTCTACACTTCACTTTATCAATGAGAGGGAGGCAGTCTTTGTGATACAGTCTAGTAGAGATAAGCGGGACCCCAAGGTATCTCACCGGGAGCTCACCCACATTGAACTGAACATGGCTTTCAATCAGCTCCCGTTCCACTGGATTTACATTACCGAAAAAAATAGTGCTTTTGGGTTTAGGGTTTAGGGTTTAGGGTTTAGGGTTTAGGGTTTAGGGGTTAGGGTTTAGGGTTTAGGGTTTAGGGTTTAGGGTTTAGGGGTTAGGGGTTAGGGTTTAGGGTTTAGGGTTTAGGGGTTAGGGGTTAGGGTTTAGGGTTTAGGGTTTAGGGTTTAGGGTTTAGGGGTTAGGGTTTAGGGTTTAGGGGTTAGGGTTTAGGGTTTAGGGTTTAGGGTTTAGGGTTTAGGGTTTAGGGTTTAGGGGTTAGGGGTTAGGGTTTAGGGTTTAGGGTTTAGGGTTTAGGGTTTAGGGGTTAGGGTTTAGGGGTTAGGGGTTAGGGGTTAGGGTTTAGGGGTTAGGGTTTAGGGTTTAGGGGTTAGGGGTTAGGGTTTAGGGGTTAGGGGTTAGGGTTTAGGGTTTAGGGTTTAGGGTTTAGGGTTTAGGGGTTAGGGTTTAGGGTTTTTTTTTGGGTAAATGAGCTTTCGCCCGGCAAACTATATAAAAAGAAAATAAATGATTACATGTTTAAAGGGGCATACCCCCGCCAACCTAGCAACGAACTACCAAAACATGCTTTGGTATTCGTTAACTTGGAAAATATACAACGCCTACTAGCTTGCATGATACTAGTAGGGATGATATATTTTCCTAACAAAAAACGAGTGTATCTCCAACCACAAACACAAACAAGATACTCTAAACTACTACACAATAAATAGAAACTAAACGTGTCTTCATCTAACCGAGACTCGGTACCATTCTTCAGCTCGCGAAAAGCCTTGGGCCCAAAAAAGATCCCATCCACCAGAATCAAAACAACCCAAGAAAGGGCCTTCCACTTCGTATGGCAGCAGCAATTAACACATAGCCCAAT
>JARYGA010046847.1:0-29358 GCA_030545235.1 Helianthus tuberosus | reverse complement strand
ATTTGCGCATTAATTGGTTTAGGACATTCCAAGATCATTTTCTCCGCTCCCATACTTGTTCAAAACATTATACTCAACTACTAACTTGTTCCTAAACCACTTTGTAATAACGTTTGCCCAAAATACCCATCAAGGGCATTTTGGTCAACATCTCTCTATCCTTAACAACAAAGGAAATCCCTACATAATTAACTCATCCTTCTACTTAGCTTAAATTCTTAGACTCACATTCCTTACTCGGATCAATCTAAGATCCATTTAATGCTTCATTGACATCGCACCATTCATTCCTATTTAATCTCAAATTATCATATTTCATTCAAATGTATATAAATCTACATAAACAACTTAGAAGTGATTACGGAATCACTTACCTCATGCATCCGTGTTCACATCCGTTTCCACGCCTCTTCTTGACCCGTTAGCCTTTCGCGCTTGAGTCCATCTCCACATGATTCCTATGCTTTCATGTCATCGAAATCACGCTATTATTAGCATACTCATATGTACATGATAACAATCGTATCAATCCCATATTTCACACTTAGCTTTCATTAATCATTTCATACAAACATAACTCATATAATCATGTCCGTATACGTATAACTCATGTAACTCATCGTGTCATTACTTTTAACACAGATTGCTATTACATGTACCATACGACTTCTCATCAACCTATATTTATGACAACGAGTCAACTCATGTTGCTTATACTTAGTTGACTTTCAGAAGTTAACTATTAGCCATACATATTTATCGACTTATCAACATATTCCCGTAACATCATAATCGACTATACGGACGACATTATATACATTTTATCATTCACTTGATGTACGTACTACCTTTTAAGCATAACGTACAACTTATTCATACAAAATCTCCTAAATTCATACATAGTTCACCAAATGCTTCTACAATCCAACATGGGTATTTGAATTAAACATCAAACATGTTATCATCACATTTCATTCACTTCATCTACAACACTTCATCATTTCTTATCCCATTTCTTTAAACATTCACACACATGTATGATTCCAAACATTATTAACATAAGTGAATCATCATATTACATTACATCATCTAAAACCCACTTCATAACTACTTGTTAATCACCTACAAGTGATTTAATCTAAAATTCTTCATAATTCATCATACTTTTGATATATGTACTACCTTGTAAGCATAGTGTACAACTAGTTCATGCATATCATTCTAATCTCATACAAAGTTCATCAATTTCTTCCTCCTAATCAACATGATTCATACATGCATAACATCAAACATACTAGTATCACATTTCTTTCAATCCCTCTAACAAGAATACATCATACAACTCAAAATACATCAATATTAAGCAAGAACTTAAACATAGATGATTTACTCATGTCATCTTCTTCACCATAACAAATGGGTTTCACCCTTAAACATCAAATTACCCCAATTCATGCATAATCCATGTTCCAAATGATGAATCTAACACATACTCATGCTCAATTTCATACAAATTCGTGATTTACAACATAACCCATTTCGTGCATCATCACCAATCTAGAATCTAAGACATACCTTACGATCCCCTTGTGAAGGTGATCGTTAATCCGTGTTTGGTTATGAATTTAAGCATCATTTAGCCTTCCAATTGGATGATCTTTCATGTTTAGGGTTTGAGACTCCATAGGAGTCTCCTGGTCGATCTTGCACACACACGAAGGTGTGTTTGTGTGTGTATTATTTTCTTTTAATAACTCATCTTTCATCCTATACCATCTAGCCCCTCATGTTTACCATTTAACATAATTGGCACACTTTCATTCTTTACTTGTTTCTACTATACTTTTAACTAGGATAATTAACCTAGTTATTTATTTCTCAATGTACCATATTAGAACATGTAACGAATATAGACATTCGGGTTTTGGGGTGTTACAATCTTACCCTACATAATTAGTTTTGGTGTAGTTGGTATGAAATTCATTATTAAAAAGCGGCAATTTTCCAAACCAGCGAAACTGTCGAATTTCTTCTGTTTGAAACACCACTGGTGTGAATTATATTCAGGCTTATATCTGTTTAGCTTTCCTGATTCTAACTGACATTTCGATCGACACATATATTGTTATTTAGATGCCAACTGTGTCACCTACAATGGTAAAGATATGGCATGGATCTTATTTATTATTTATTTATTTTTTAGTTTTCTTTCATTAACTCTCCATACTTTGTACTTTTCTGCTTAGATATAGACTTAAGGTAACATTGCAAAGTGGAAGAAGAAAAGAGATAAGGTAATTATTTTATTTTAGACTTGCCAGTTGACACTGCATAAGAGGAATTTAGAAATTTATTATTTTATTATCTGTCAAACGGTTGAATAAATTAATCTGATTGTTTGTTTTGATCTAATAGATAGAAATGGGTGATATCATATGTGAAATCAAGACAGATAAAAGCTACTCCTGAATTTGGAAGTCTTGAAGAAGGGTAACTCTATATTTCCTAATTCAATATACTCCAAAATACATTACAATAATTTGTTAGGGTTTTTGTTTGAAAAGAAGAAAGAAGAACTCTTTGATATGGTTTAGAGGTATGTACTTCATTACTTCCTTCATACAAGCTACATGGTAATTGGGTTATTATATAGATGATCTACCAAAAGTTGAAAAGGTTTTTGAATGTTCTACATTAATAATATTAACTTCTAATTTGCATCGTTATATATATCCTATTCCCTATATCCTATTGGCAGAAAGAAGATGAAATAACACAACCTTTTCTTGATGCTCTTGGGAGGACTATTCAGTTTCTTGCAAGGTAATCTGGGTTGGATAATGGGTCATAATGGATGATTTTGTAGTATAGGCTGAGTTGTCCAAAACACTTTCTACTTATATTTGTAAATGGTTAGTGTGTCAATATGATTACAAAAGCTATATCATTCCACTAAATTTTGAACGAATGATGTAGGAGGTCTAATACCCTTTGTCCTTTGGGCTGCCTTTTTTTAACTAATTTACATATACAATCTAAATGATTCCATTCTTCTTCTTTTTTGGTGTCACACTTCAGTTGGCCTGTTAGTTATGTTATATGTGTTTAAGTTTCTCAAGTCTGATTTGCATTTGCATGTGCATCTCCATGCGTTTAATATAAAAAAGAGCTCTTCAATGACATGTCTTAAGAAAATAAGAACAGAACTTTATACAATACAAGTTCTCCAGGAATAAATCTAGATGATTTTAACGGAACATAAAAGGTCACTATTATCACTGTTTCTGCACCCTTTTGCAACTGTCGTTGCTATGTGGGAATTGGGATGCATAACTTCACATTAAGGTTAATTTATATATCCATGTGAACATCTGTAACTTTGACTTTTCCTTATTTAAAGTCAACTTTTGACTTTGTTGGATTTCTCAACTGGGGTTCAGATTTTAATACAAAGGTATGTCATTTTTGATTTACAATTCTAATGTTATTACTTTGTTGGTTAGTATACTTGCATTTGAACAGTGTTGACTTTTGCTTTATTGTTTATAAGTATGATACTTTTTGGTGAATGGTGATGCTTAGTCTCATAAAATGTGATGGCCTTTTGTTTTGATATAATCCTACTGTTAACTACAAACATATATCCATCCTCGCTTCTCATGGTCAAAACAAAGACGAGCCAGTTGTCACTTTACCAGGTATGTATTATCCATTTAAGTTCGCAAAAAGTGAAATACTTACATAATTTTTGCATAATTTATGTTTGGCATATGATTTATGGAAATGAGTTAGTTGCACACTTTTTTTTATAGACTTATGAATTTTTTATTTGTGTTTCATTGCGGGTATTATAGGGATGAGGAGACGGTACCGGTACCGGCTTTCCCAAACCAATATATTTTCGGTACCGAATTTTGACATTTTCGGTACCGGTTTGGTACCGTTATTTCCCGTTTTTGACCTTCAAATACCGGTACCAAACCGTACTGGGTATTTTCGGCACCCGTAATTTTGGTCCCGGTATCGGTTGGTACCGAGCTCATCCCTAGCGTGATGAAGAATTGCTTGACTATCCTTGGTGATTCAGATTTAACAGTATTGTGGCTCAAGGAAGTCAAGGTATTCATAATTTTTTTAGTTTTTTAATATCATAAACGACTTGTGATTTTGTGTTTAAATAATTGGTTTTGGATGATGAAATTTAAAGTGGATAGAAGTAAGTGGAGGATTTTATTCCATGATATTATTTAGTAATATAAGGTTTAGTATTGATTTTTTAGTAATATAAGGTTTGGAGATTGGATCTACCTCTAGCAAACTATAATTGAAAATAAAAGTATTTTTTTAGTAATATAAGGTTTAGTATTGATTTTTTCCAGTGATTTACTAGATTTGGTAGATGGATACTGAAGGTAGCAGTTGTTAATGCTCAAGCCTTTGGTGACATTGCTATATTGGCCGGAGGTAATCCCACAAACATCTTTATATTTTCATTAACATTTTAATAAATAAAATGGAATGAAATCCAACCTTTTTTATCCCTTATATGCACTTTATCATGAACATTTCAACCGTTTTGGATTCTATAGTTATAAGCGAATCGGTGGATCGATGGACTTAGGGTCTGGATGGGCCAAGATGCTTTAGGGTTAAGAGTCTCAAAAATGTCTTGAAAGACGTAGGTCGGCTAGCAGTAGTATGCAAGTTTTGGTGGAATAGTTGGGCCATTAAAAAGGTGGGTTTGATTCTGTATAAAACTATTGATAAATGGGTATCACTATCTAAAAAACAGTGTTTTGAAACCACTTTTGAAATGACTGTTGGGTTAAAACAGTGTTTTGAAACCACTTTTGAAACGATTGTTCGGTTAAACAGTGTTTGAAACCACTGTTGGGTTAAACGGTGTTTTGAAACGACTGTTAGGTTAAACAGTGGTTTCAAAACACTGTTGGGTTAAAACAGTGTTTTGTGGAGAAAACAGTGGTTCTTTTTTTTTTTTCCAAACAGTAGTGTCACACCCCAACCGATGGCGGAAACATCGGGGCGTGGAACTGAGCGAAACAGATTGTTCAGAAGTTTCCATAACAACTATATTTACCAAATATTTAAAACAACGTGTCCCATACCATGTCATAGATGATAATACAATTATTACAGAAAAGATCTAGTCAAATTGTTCTGTTCTAACAACTCAGATTTTTATTACAGACAATAGTTTATTGTTGACCCAGGTCTTTCCTAGCCTCGATTTCACAGCAAAGAACGCAAATAAACATCCTAAGCACCTGTCACATACGTTAAAGTAAAAGTCAATACACATAGTGTAAAGGTGAGCATACAAGTTTGATAATAGCATATAGAGTTTGAAAGCGTTACGCATAACCAACACGTACACAGAGTGAAATGAGGCATGTTAGTTATCGACATGAACCTATTGATACCAATGACTGCGGGTTGACTGCCCAAGACAGTTCGCGATACATACTCACCACTGTGATCCATGTAGGTAATTTTCCTTAACAACCCCCGAGTGAACGGGTGCTAAGTCCAAACTAATAGTACTATCGTTGCTAAGGCAGGTAGACAGCATTCCATGTGTAAACATAACAAGCAAGCATTCATTAAGTCACGTATACATGCGATAACGGTTAGCGTTTAAAGTATTGCGTAGTGTGTTCGATGTGATTTTGTATAAGTAACGTATATAACACCCAAAAGTGCGTAAAGCAAAAAGGGATCGAGTATACTCACAGCGATTGATGGATTGAAGGGAGCGCTAGAGAGTAGGGTTAGCCTGAACAGATTGATAGCATAACAGTAAGCGATGCGTAAAATGGAACAAGTGAAGGTTGGGTCGATCAGCAGTTCGATCGGATGGTAGTCCAATCGAACGGCCGGTCGTTCGGTTGACAGTCCGCTCGGATGGTCATCTGGTCGGGTGACCTTTCGAGTGGATTGTTCCTTCCTTTGAGAATGATGTGTTTGTGTATGATGGCTTGACCTTTGAAGTTTTCATTGTAGCATTTTGAAAACATAAAAGTATCTCTACCTTTCAGGTCGATCGATCGAACGACCGTTCGATCGGGAGACAATCCGATAGGTTGGGCACTTAGCGAGAACAAGTTCACAGCAGGTTGTCACTCAATCGGATGGTTGTTCGATCAGGTGGCATCCTTTGTGCATTGAACATGTTGAAAATTGTTTAAGTGTGGAAGTTTAAATGTCTCATGATTCGAATGGCAATTCGATCGGATGGTAGTCCGATCGGACAACAATTCGTTCAACATTCAGACTTCAAATGTTGGCAAAAATGGTTAAGTGTGGGACCCAAGGTGCAAGTCGGTCGGTTGATAACCCGTTCGGTTGACAGTCCGTTCGGACGGTGGTCCGATCGGACAGCATTCCGTCCTGATCGTTCCGTTCGTCTTACACTTGGCTGTTTTGATCGTTTGTCATTTTATCTAGATGTGTTGATATCGTTCTAACCAACAGAACCCCATCCTAAGCTCTAGTGACCCGATTGAACAGAAACCACCCAAGTTCGGTCAGTCCACCGATTCAGGACGATTGTTCTTGGTTAACCCGGACTCGATAATCTCGTGGATAGAATATGGTTCTTGAACCAACGCAACCACAAGAATGAGTAGTAAGTCGGCACAAGCTCCGATTCTATCGGTTTTGAGTGCATTGAGTGTAAAAGAGTTAAAAGAAAGTTGGATAACCATCTTTCATTCCTTTTTCTTGTGAATATGTTTAGATCTATGAAAGATCCTTGTTTGTTTAAGTGAAAATCGGTTAGATCTAAGTTGTTCTTGGTGGATTGAGATCAAAACATGAAGTTTTTCAAGAACTCATGATGACGTCATCCTAGAACACCTTGAATCTTGATTATTTCACGGTTAAAAGTTAGGATTCAAAAGACAGAAAGGTGTAGGAGTGCGGGTAGATTAAGGAAGTACAAGATTTAGAACGAGATCTTACCGAAATTGCGAGAAATCGTAGAAAAAGCAAGGTTAGAGCGCTGGTCAGACGTCAGTTGCCAAAATTGGAAAGTATGATGGTGACATGGGGTATTTATAGGGTTACCCAAAGTGGAAAGGAGTGGAGAAGGGCTGGTCGATCGGTTAGGCAGTCCGATCGAACAGCTATCCGATCGAGCGGCTGCTCGATCGATCGGCTGGTCGATCGACTGGTCGCCTGGTCGATCAGTCACCTTGTTTGAGTGTTCGGTGCGACGAGTTTGCCGTTTCGATTGCGAGCGTTTTGATGCGATAGAGTTTCCTAGCCAAATTACTTTTAATCCCAACTACTATATCAACATACAAGCATCCTTATTTCGTATGCGTTTAGCGTTTGCGATTCGATTGCGATTGAGTTCAATTACATTTCGATTGATTTCATAACATAAATAAACATGCACAAGTAACACATAAGGCACACACACACGTATAACCATAACTAAAATGCGTAATTCGAGTTGCGAGTGCGATTAGGATAGCGATAAAGCGATTAAACATGCGATAAATAGCTATTACCATGTGATTATTAATAGATACTCCACATAATACAACTAAAGCGAAAATAAAATAGACTATCTACGAGGCAAAGAAGTCAAAACAGGAATTGAGCAAGGAGAGATAGATCACAATTAGCAATCTTTTATTCCTTTGACTTCAATCTTGACTTTGACTTTCGAAACACGGGGTGTTACAGCCTCCCCTAGTTGAGGGAATTTCGTCCCGAAATTAGGCTGAAGCCGTAACAAACAACTGCGGGTACTTCGCCTTCATGTCGCTTTCGAGTTCCCAAGTGAACTCTGCGCCTCGTTTGCCTTCCCATCGGACTTTCACAATAGGAATGCGCGAGCGTCTGAGCTGCTTGGTTTGGCGATCCATGATTTCGACAGGCTTCTCCACGAAGTGTAGTGTTTCGTTTACTTTGAGGTCATCGAGAGGCACAATTAAATCATGCTCAACCAGGCACTTTCGGAGTTTTGACACATGGAAAGTCGGGTGGACATTACTAAGTTCCTCCGGTAGTTCGAGTCTGTAGGCAACTTTTCCGATCCTTTCCAAAATCTTAAAAGGTCCAACATATCGAGGCGCTAGTTTTCCTTTCTTGCCGAATCTGACCACACCCTTCCAAGGTGATACTTTTAAGAGTACGTAATCACCAACGTCAAATTCAAGGGGCTTGCGTCGTCTATCGGCGTAACTTTTCTGTCGACTTCGAGCTTTCAACAAGTTGTCTCGAATCTGGAGGACTTTGTCAGTCGTTTCTTGCAATAGCTCAGGACCGGTTAATTGCGAGTGACCGATCTCGTGCCACACAATAGGCGATCGACATTTTCTTCCGTATAAAGCCTCGAATGGTGCCATTTGAATGCTGGTATGATAGCTGTTGTTATACGAGAATTCGACTAACGGCAGGTATGCATCCCAATTACCGCCGAAATCTATGACACACGAACGGAGCATGTCTTCAAGAGTACGGATCGTTCTTTCAGTCTGACCGTCGATTTGAGGGTGGAATGCGGTACTCAGATTAAGCGTAGTACCGAGAGCCGCTTGAAACGTTTCCCATAGTCGCAAGGTAAACCGAGCATCACTGTCAGAGATGATGTCGCGAGGCGTCCCATGTCGACAAATGATCTCATTGGTGTAGATTCGGGCTAATCGTTCTACCTTGTAGTCTTCCCGTATAGGGAAAAAGTGAGCTGATTTGGTCAAACGGTCAACAATATCCCAGATGCTGTAGTGACCTGATGACATGTGCGGAAGCTTTGTTATGAAGTCCATAGCTATACTCTCCCACTTCCATATAGGGATCGGTGGTTGCTCGAGTAAGCCAGAGGGTCTTTGGTGTTCAGCTTTGACCTTTGCATAAGTCAGGCACCTCCCAACATAGAGAGAAATATCCCTTTTCATGCGCGGCCACCAGTACTTGTAGCGAAGGTCTTGGTACATTTTATCGGCACCGGGATGAATAGAATACCGGGATTTGTGGGCTTCGTCCATCAAAATCTTTCGCAAATCGGTCCGTTTAGGGATCCAAATTCGGTCCAGATAATGGAATATCCCATTTGACTTATTCACAAGCTGAGCTCCATCGTGATAGATTCTTTCCTTCTTCAAGGTGCGTTCATTAAAACAGGTATGCTGGGCTTCGCGGATGAGGGTTTCGAGGTCGTATTGGGCTTGGACATCACGAATGCTGAGCAGATAGCTCTGTCTGCTGAGGGTGTGTCATAATCGTTGAGAAGTTCTACCCATCGGCGTTGATGCATATTAAGTTCTTTCTGATCAAAGATATGTTGTAGGCTCCTATGATCGGTGAAGATCGTACACTTGGTACCATACAGGTAGTGTCGCCAAATCTTTAACGCAAAAACAACTACGCCTAGCTCGAGATCATGGGTTGTATAGTTCTTCTCGTGGATTTTGAGCTGACGAGATGAGTAAGCTATAACCTTGTCCCGCTGCATAAGAACACAACCAAGACCAAGGTTGGAAGCATCACAATAGACAATGAAGTCGTCGTTTCCGTCGGGTAGAGTGAGAACAGGAACATTGCAAAGCATGTGCTTGAGGGTTTGGAAAACAGACTCTTGTTCGGTTCCCCAAACAAAAGGCTTGTCTTTATGCATAAGAGCGGTAAGCGGCACAGCGATCTTTGAGAATCCTTCGATAAAACGTCGATAATAGCCCACCAATCCGAGGAAAGAACGGACTTCAGAAGGGTTCTTGGGTGTAATCCAACTCTTGACTGCTTCAATTTTCGCGGGATCGACGTGAATACCGTGACGATTGACAATGTGACCCTGGAACTGAACCTTCTCCAGCCAAAATTCACACTTGGAGAACTTGGCATAGAGTCGATTCCCCTGGAGTAGCTCGAGAACCAAACGTAGATGTTGCGTGTGTTCGGCTTTCGACTTGGAATAGATCAAGACATCGTCGATGAACACGATGACGAAACGGTCGAGGTATGGTTTACACACTCGATTCATCAGATCCATGAAAATCGCGAGTGCGTTGGTTAAACCGAAAGGCATAACAACGAATTCATAATGACCATAACGGGTGTGAAACGCGGTTTTGGGTATATCCTCCTCTTGAATGCGTAGTTGGTGATAGCCTGAGGGTAGATCGATCTTCGAGAAGCACGTAGCACCTTGTAGCTGATCAAATAAATCGTGAATGCGAGGCAGGGGATAGCGGTTCTTGATAGTTAGCTTATTCAATTCCCGGTAGTCGATGCACATCCTGAACGACCCATTCTTCTTTTTGACGAAAAGGACTGGCGCGCCCCAAGGAGAGGTGCTCGGGCGAATGAAGCCTTTCTCAAGTAATTCCTGGAGCTGATTCGAGAGTTCACGCATTTCGGACGGTGCGAGTCGGTAAGGAGCTTTGGCAACAGGGTTGGCTCCAGGAATGAGGTTGATACGAAAGTCGATATCACGACTTGGCGGTAGGCCGGGAAGATCGTCAGGGAACACATTAGGAAATTCACGAACCACAGGAACCGTCTTTCACTTATATCTTTCCTTTCTTTTCCTTCTCCGCTACAATGTTAGCCAAGAAAGCTCTGTATTCCTTGCGGAGATACTTGCTAGCTTGGACACACGACATGAGTTTGAGGCCATTCGAAGCAGTTTCACCATAGACACACAATAAATCACCTTTCGCGAGTGAGAATCGAATCATCTATCGAAGCACACAACTTCAGCATGGTTTTCGTGAAGAAAGTCCATGCCTACTATGACGTCAAAACTTCCGAGTTGCATCGGAATAAGGTTGATTGGGAAGATGTGATTGTTGAGCTCAAGAGTACAATCACGAAGAACATAATTAACGGCGATAGTTCTTCCGGTGGCGACTTCAACATCGAACGTCGAGCAGAGATGGGAGCGCTTACGACTAAGAAGCTTCTCGAATTCAAACGACACAAAGCAATTATCGGCTCCAGTATCAAACAAACACGATGCATAAATACCATTCACAAGGAACGTACCATTGACCACGTTGTTTTCAGCCTGGGCTTGGCGCACGTTGATGTTGAAAGTTCTGGCGCGTGCAGCTTGTTGCTGCTGCTGAGGCTGTTGCTGCTGGTGTTGCTGCTGCTGGGGGTCTTGTTTCACAACCCTGTTCGGGCACATGTTCACAAAGTGGTTGGGATCACCACATGCGAAGCAGACTTGGACGTTGACCGCGGGTGCCTGAGCCGCTTGTTGGCCTTGTGGGGCTGGGAGCAGAGCTTGATGAGCAGTGGCTTGAGCTAGTGCTTGGCGGGGACCAGTACGGCAGTTAGCAGCGAAGTGGCCGTACATCTTGCAGTGAGCGCAGAAACGGAAGGCGAGACCCACCGGGTGATGATAAGTGCATGTCGGGCAAGCAGGGTGAGGGCCCGTGTATGCACGCTTTGCAGGTGGTGCATAAGTAACTGGTGCTGGGCGGTGTTGAGACTAATGCTGAGCCGGTACGGCTTGAAGTGGAGCAGCAGTGGTGGTGGCAGTACAGTTCTTGTTGCTGGAGCTGCTGTTGTTGTTCTTCTTCTTGCGGCGTGAGGACTTTGACGATTGAGCGGCGGCGGGTTCGGCAGTTGGTGCGGCGGTGACTTGGTGCAGGTTCTTCGAAGTTTTATCCCAAAAACCAGCTTTTACCCACTTGTCATTGATTTCTGCGGCAAACAAGTAAGTTTCTTCGATCGTTGCTGTCTTTGTGGCATGCACAAAATCCGCAACACAGTCGGGTAGAACTCGGATGTACTTCTTGATCGCCATGTCGGGCATCTTCACTTGATCGGGACAGATGATGCTGAGCTGCTTAAAGCGAGCAGTCAGGGTAGCGTTGTCACCTTCCTTATGCTTAATGTTCCAGAATTCGTCCTCCAGCTTTTGGCGTTCATGGGGAGGGCAGAATTCATCCATCATGATGGCCTTCAACTCTTCCCACGTCAGCTCATAGGCTGCATCACTTCCGCGTTTGTTTCTCTTGGTCGTCCACCAGTCTAATGCGCGGGACTGGAAGACGTCGGTAGCGTTTAGAGTGTGGAGATTTTTCGGACATCCACTCTGGCGCAGAGTGACTTCGATGGAATCGAACCATTGAAACATAGCCGTTGGGCCATTTTCTCCAGTGAATTCCTTTGGACCGCAAGCCTTGAACTGCTTGAAGCTGAAAGCAGTCTTGGTAGCAATTTTAGGAGCTTCGGTTCTGGACTCCTCAGACAATTTGCTAACATTCTCGTAAATTTCACTCACGATCTGAGGCACAACCTTGGCCACTTGTTTCGCGAGGATGGCAGCAAGGCGTTTGTCCCTCTGTTCTTGGAGAGAGAGTCGTGGGTGACGGGGTCCAGATGATGGTCCTGTTGACATTGTCTGCAACAGACATCGTCATAGGTCTCAGACACATCATAATCGAATCTCACCTCACACGTCTAATACTTACTAAAGCTCAGGAACACAATGTAACACGTATCACATAAACACATAGGCGCATAATCACCGATTCACATAAGCACAGAAGCACATAAGCACGTAAGGCACAGAATCACAGAAGCACATAAGCACATAATCTCAAGAGGCAGTCAGAATACAGAAACCTATCATTCAAAGTCTGCGAGTGTTCGAATATAGCGATCGCGAATAACTTATCGAGTAGTATAGTATAAGCGAATAATATAGCGGGTAGTATAGCATAAGCGTATAACCATAGCATAAGGTCGTCCATAATTTAGCGATTTGTCAGCGCTTTGAGATAGAAGTGCAGTGCGAGTCGTGCGTGTCGATCGAAGTGAAAGCAAAAAACGAATAATTCTCCAAAATTAAACACATAAACATGTAAACACACATACAAACACATAAAATCGACGAATCATCAAAGTCAGCAGTTGCGGGCTCAGAATCGAAACACATAAAAATCGAGAAATAGATCGTCTGCGGCTATTAGACATTGACTATCCAAAGTGATTCGACTATTCTCAAGGACTTGTTGCACACATTCTGACCCTTAGGATTGTGCTTTTGCCTCGAATCTTGGGCTTGGCACACATCCTTTCAGTCATATTGTGACTTCAAGTCGTTGGAGTCCATCGAGACTTTGGTGAGAGTTTTGTAAAACCAAGTAAAGGTTGGAACAACTCATCAAGGTTAGGGTTCACCCCTGGCTTAACAACTTCGTTCCTGTTTTGATAAAATAAAGAAGAATTACGCATCAAAGTATGGATTTCGCTCCTATTTCAACGCAATTTTCTCGTGTTTATAGATAAAAATGTGGGTTGATCAAGCAATTTAGTCGAGAGTTTGTGGTTTTCACACCTAATATCGACTTAATCGCTCATTTATAATTGAAAATTCGGGTGCAGTGGTAGTGTAGCGTAGGCGAGAATAGCGAGAAATAGCAGTACGCTCACACATAATCCCTACTGGACATGCACGAGTCGGTCTGTTGGTTCCTAACTATAGACTAGGTCTCTAAGACATCGACCCAGACTAGGTCGAGTCTTGCCTAATTCCCTATAGTTATGGCTCTGATACCAATCTGTCACACCCCAACCGATGGCGGAAACATTGGGGCGTGGCACTGAGTGAAACAGATTTTCCAGAAGTTTCCATAACAACTATATTTACCAAATATTTAAAACAACACATCCTATACCATGTCACAGATGATAATACAATTATTACAGAAAAGATCTAGTCAAATTGTTCTGTTCTGACAACTCAGATTTTTATTACAGACAATAGTTTATTGTTGACCTAGGTCTTTCCTAGCCTCGATTTCACAGCAAAGAACGCAAATAAGAATCCTAAGCACCTGTCACATACGTTAAAGTAAAAGTCAATACACATAGTGTAAATGTGAGCATACAAGTTTGATAATAGCATATAGAGTTCGAAAGCGTTACGCATAACCAGCACGTACGCAGAGTGAAATGAGGCATGTTAGTTATCGACATGAACCTATCGATACCAAGACTGCGGGTTGACTACCCAAGGCAATTCGCGATACATACTCACCACTGTGAGCCATGTAGGTAATTGTCCTTAACAATCCCCGAGTGAACAGGTGCCGAGTCTAAACTAATAGTACTATCGTTGCTAAGGCAGGTAGACAGCATTCCATGTGTAAACATAACAAACAAGCATTCATTAAGTCACGTATACATGCGATAACGGTTAGCGTTTAAAGTATTGTGTAGTGTGTTCGATGTGATTTTGTATAAGTAACGTATGTAACACCCAAAAGTGCGTAAAGCAAAAAGGGATCGAGTATACTCACAGCGATTGATGGATTGAAGGGAGCGCTAGAGAGTAGGGTTAGCCTGATCATATAGATAGCATAACGATAAGCGATGCGTAAAATGGAACAAGTGAAGGTTGGGTCGTTCAGGATGTGCGATCGGATGGTAGTCCGATCGGACGGCCGGTCGTTCGGTTGACAGTCCGCTCGGATGGTCTTCCTGTCGGGTGACCTTTCGAGTAGATTGTTCCTTCCTTTGAGAAGGATGTGTTTGTGTATGATGGCTTGACCTTTGAAGTTTTCGTTGTAGCATTTTGAAAACATAGAAGTAACTCTACCTTTCAGGTCGATCGATCGAACGACCGTTCGATCGGGCGAAAATCCGATAGGTTGGGCACTTCAGCGAGAACAAGTTCACAGCAGGTTGTCACTCGATCGGATGGTTGTTCGATTGGGTGGCATTGTTTGTGCATTGAATATGTTGAAAATTGTTTAAGTGTGGAAGTTTAAATGTCTCATGATTCGAATGGCAATTCGATCGGATGGTAGTCCGATCGGACAACAAATCGTTCAACATTCAGACTTCAAATGTTGGCAAAAATGGTTAAGTGTGGGACCCAAGGTGCAAGTCGATCGGTTGACAACCCGTTCGGTTGACAGTCCGTTCGAACGGTGGTCTGATCAGACGGCATTCCGTCCTGGTCGTTCCGTTCATCTTTCACTTGGCTGTTTTGATCGTTTGTCGTTTTATCAAGATGTGTTGATATCGTGCTAACCAACAGAACCCCATCCTAAGCTCTAGTAACCCGATTGAACAGGAACCACCCAAGTTCGGTCAGTCCACCGATTCAAGACGATTGTTCTTGGTTAACCCAGACTCGATAATCTCGTGGATAGAATACGTTTCTTGAACCAAAGCAACCACAAGAATGAGTAGTAAGTCGGCACAAGCTCCGATTCTATCGGTTTTGAGTGCATTGAGTGTAAAAGAGTTGAAAGAAAGTTGGATAACCATCTTTCAATCCTTTTTCTTGTGAATATGTTTAAATTTATGAAAGATCCTTGTTTGTTTATGTGGAAATCGGTTAGATCTAAGTTGTTCTTGGTGGATTGAGATCAAAACATGAAGTTCTTCAAGAACTCATGATGACGTTATCCTAGAACACCTTAAATCTTGATGATTTCACGGTTAAAAGTTAAGATTCAAAAGGCAGAAAGGTGTAGGAGTGCGTGTAGATTAAGGAAGTACAAGATTTAGGACGAGATCTTACCAAAATTGCGAGAAATCGGAGAAAAAGGAAGGTTAGAGCACTGGTCGGACGTCAGTTGCCAAAAGTGGAAAGTATGATGGTGACATGGGGTATTTATAGGGTTACCCAAAGTGGAAAGGAGTGGAGAGGGGCTGGTCGATCAGTCACCTTGTTTGAGTGTTCGGTGCGACGAGTTTGCCATTTCGATTGCGATTGCGAGCGTTTTGATGAGATAGAGTTTCCTAGTCAAATTACTTTTAATCCCAACTACTATATCAACATACAAGCATCCTTATTTCGTATGCGTTTAGCATTTGCGATTCGATTGCGATTGAGTTCGATTGCGTTTCGATTGATTTCATAACATAAATAAACATGCACAAGTAACACATAAGGCACACACACACGTATAACCATAACCAAAATGCGTAATTCGAGTTGCGAGTGCAATTGTGATAGTGATAAAGCGATTAAACATGCGATAAATAGCAATTACCATGCGATTATTAATAGATACTCCACATAATACAACTAAAGCGAAAATAAAATAGACTATCTACGAGTCAAAGAAGTCAAAACAGGAATTGAGCAAGGAGAGACAGACCGCAATTAGCAATCTTTTCTTCCTTTGACTTCAATCTTGACTTTGACTTTCGAAACACGGGGTGTTACAAGTAGTTTGACTTTGGTCAAACAGTGGTTTGACTTTGGTCAAACAGTGGTTTGAACTTGGTCAAACAGTGGTTTTGCTGGGGAGAATCCAACTGGGTCAAGGATTTGCTGTATCGGTGACAAAGGAGATGCTTAAAAATGAGGGTGTTGGTGGTTTTTACAAGGTTTGGACTACTCATATATGTGTCATCTCTGTCTTTGTTGTGGTCTTATTGGAGGACTGCTTCATCTTGAAATTTTCTGATTAATTATGAAAGTTGTTTCATTGTTTTTAGCATATTTCTTATCCTCATTTTTCTGCTGTTTGATTGTGATTTAATTTACATATCCTGCTTGAATTTCTTACAACTTTAAAACATGTTTTGACGTAAAGATGTTTCATAACTTATAATAATCTATCCCTTTTGTTGGGAACATGATTCATATTTAAAACTTTGTTTCAAAATTTGAAGTTTCTTTATTCTTATTTATAAATATTTTCCAACCGGTGTGTTGTTTGGCGCAGGGCTTGTCTGCTGGGCTCCTAAGGCAAGCCACATACACGACTACCAGACTTGGTACATTCAGGTGAGTTATCATTTGATAAATAAATTATATTTGAAAGATATTTAGATTCTATATATGAATATTTATTCTATATACATCATGTAAGTTCATGTACGTTGTTTGTGGTTTTCAATCTCAGTTGGCTTTCGACAATACACTTTATCTGTATTTTATAACTTAATAGGATTTTGACAAACAAGGCACTTGAAGCAAATGATGGAAAGCCTCTTCCTCTATACCAAAAAGCGTTGTGTGGGCTGACAGCTGGCGCAATCAGAGCATGTGTCGGGATTCCAGCTGATCTGGCACTGATCCGTATGCAGGCAGATGCCACCCTACCTGCAGCCCAGAGGCGTACTTACACAAATGCATTCCATGCTTTGTATAGGATTACTGTTGATAAAGGAGTGTTGGCTCTTTGGAAAGGTGCGGGTCCCACTGTCGTAAGAGCGATGGCTTTGAACATGGGAATGCTTGCTTCTTATGATCAAAGTGTTGAGTTTTTTAAGGATAATTTGGGTGCTGGCGAGGGTCCTACAATTCTGGGTAAGTTATTATCCTGTATCTAATATATGCGTATACGTATGTGTATGTGAGAATTGTGAATATGATTTTTTTTGGCTTTGCAGGTGCCATTACGGTATCAGGGTTCTTTGCTGCAGCTTGCAGTTTACCTTTTGATTATGTGAAAACGCAGATTCAGAAAATGCAGCCCGATGCGGAGGGGAAATACCCGTACACTGGATCAATGGATTGCGCTTTGAAAACCCTCAAATCTGGAGGACCGTTTAAGTTCTATACTGGATTCCCTGTTTACTGTGTTAGGATTGCTCCTCATGTCATGGTACTTGTAACAACCCGCACTTTTGTGCATTGTTACTACTCGATATACTCATTACACCTAGCACCAGAGATTCGGATCATAATGTAACTATATCGCATACCTCGCTATTCGAAGGATAATCTCATATTTTCGCAATACATTATCGCTATACTACACCGATCACAAACACTAACACTCACGGTGGCACTGAGTGAGGACCTATTCTACCCTCCTCGGTGGCCGTGATGTGTCGAAACGCAGATAATTAACGCTAACAAGGACTCTCGGGTGAGTGCTATAGCTCCAGTCGTCGTGACGATGATGACAATACGAGTGAGTGGTACCCTGTCAGTCATTGTGGCACAACACACAATATAGTTCACTATGACATCGAGAAAGGACCTATACTACCCTCCTTGATGGCCGTGAAACGTCGCTAATAATCGCGCACAGAAATCGAAAACCGAATGCTAATTATCGAAACTTTGAAATCATGGATACGTAAATACGACCCCTAGTGATATATATATATACACATATATAATAATATAAATTAACTATGAAAAGCGCGTACTTCGAAAACTATCGAAACGATAAAAAACGGAGAAATCCTTCGCGCCGGAGTGGCCATCCGGATGGACTGACATGTCCAACCGATCGGACAGGACAAGTCCAACCGATCGAACAGGACATGCCAACTGATCGGATGGACCAACCGATCGGATAGACATGGTCCAACCGATCGGACAGGCATGTCAGCCGATCGGACTGACATGTCAACCGATCGGACGGTCATGCTAACCGATCGGACGGTCATGCCGACCGATCGAACGGGTCGTCCGATCCAGGCCAACCTGCCCTCCTTTCCTTCCTCCTTGCCTATAAATACCCCTCATTAACCCCAAACACACTTGTTTTCACTGTTGCTGCTCGACCAGAAGTTCCAACCCCTTTATCTCTCGATTTCTCGCGATTCTTGTAAGTTTTTAACTCAAATCTTGTACTTCCTTGATCTTTAACCAATTCTTCACCTTTCTACCCGTTAAATCTCCACTTTTAACCGTGGAATCTCCGGATCTTGGGCATTCTGGGGTGATGTCATCCCAGGCAAGAACGACTCAGATCTGAGTGATTTCCATACGTTTTTACATAAATCAAGTCTAAATCTATGTTTTCTAATCAAGGAGTGGTGTGATTCTTAAGGATTCGAGGTGCCTTGAGGATGATGTCACCCTAAGTTCACATAAACTTCAAAGTGTGACCTCATCCTTACCATAAACAGCTCGGATCTAAGTAATTTCACCTGTTTTATAATGAATCTCACCAAACCTAAGTTACCTAGCCATAGTGTGTGTGATTTCGGGTTAAACTTGAGAAGAGCCATCAAGAGCGGCCAGATCTGATGGAACGGGGTGGTTCCCGGCCGTTAGAACGGGTCAGACTTGATGGAACTTCGGTTGTTTAGCCTGAAGGAACACCGTCCCAATCAAAACCGCTGAAAAACCATCAAAATTGGTCGAATATCAGCTGGACAGGCTGCCAGCCGATCGGACAGCAGCCCAGTCGATCGCACAGGCTTCCCGCCGATCGGACATCAGCCCAGCCGATCGGACATGCTGCCATCCGATCGGACAGCAGGCCATCCGATCGGACAGGAGGCCATCCGACCGGACCAGCCCATCCGATCCATGTGTCATCCGATCGGATGAGCCCATCCGAACGGATGAACCATCCGACCGGATAACTGACTTTTCGACGCCACTCTCGCTTAACCGTGCATCGTTTACTATATCCTTCAATGATTTAACGCAGACATACCCGTAACCGACCCAATCAAATTGTGTTCTCGCTAAATACGCACTGTGAGTATACTTGAACCCTTTTTAATCGCATTTTGGGTGTAACATACGTTTCTAACAAATCGAACTCATCGATCGAATTATTCAATCAATCGAATTATCACTTGCGAATAACTGTTATGCATAGATATACGTGATGCTAGTTGCATATGTGCTAGGGCTTATACTAGTGACGTCCCACCATGACTAGTATATTACTATTGCGCCCGACGGGGTCTAGTTTGCCATCGCATCTTCGAGCATCGAGGACTTAGTTGGTAGTATCAGCTTTGTGAGTATGTATGTCGTGCGTTACGTTTATGCATGTGGAAATTCGCTACACGTTTTAATCTATTACGCTATACTTATCAAACCTGTATACTCGCCAATACTTTTGTATTGACAAATATTTTAACGTATGTTGCAGGTTAGATCGCAGACTATATCGAATCAAGCTAGGAGGTCTAGAAACTCAACTAAAATCTAGGTTGTCGGATTTGTATTGTTCGAGAGGACAAGAAATCTGTGATAACTTATGTGATTGTATTATTTGTTAGTATGGGATAACGAATGTATTAAATATAATCGCAATATAGGTGTTATGGATTCTCTTGAACAATCTGATTCGCCTAGTGCCGCGCCCCGATGATTCCGCCATCGGTTGGGGTGTGACAGATTGGTATCAGAGCCATAACTATAGGGAATTTGGCCAGACTCGACCTAGTCCGGGTCGACGTCTTAGAAATTGACCTAGTCTATAGTCTAAGTACCAACAGGCCGACTCGTACGAACCCCATGGGGTTTGTATCGGGCTTACTTGATACTCTCGATCGAAGTCGCTAAAAGCTACAACCTTGTGTGAACACTGCGTACCACAACTTCACACGAAAGAGCCGTTCCTAAGGCCGGAATACTACTTAGTCTTTCCTAAGGCCAACACAATACACGTGTTTTCGAAAATACTCGCATAACGAAACTGAGTGACCCAGTCGAGACCAGGTGTGAAAACTCAGAACTCTCGATGAGATCGCTCACTCAACGCATTTTCTAGCACGAGAACCTTTCACCGAGTTAGGAGTGACATCCACATCTCGACGAAAGTCTCCATTTCGAAATCTAGTGGAACTCACGAATTTATTCGAAGAGCATAACCACAATTAGGAACGAAGCTGTTAAGTCAGGGGTGAAACCCGTACCTTAATAAGCCGTTCCACTCTCTAAACTGGTTTTCAAAAAAGCTCCCACCAAGGACTTAACTATCACGATAACTCGAGCCACGCAATGACTAGGAAGACAAATGCCATGAGCTGCATCCCAGTGGAAGCATGAAGTCTTCTGGGTCAACGCGCATGCTCGAACTTGTTGAATATAGTTGGGTTACCTTGGGTAGTCGACGCCTAAATACCCAAGGCACTCTAGCATACGAATCGCCGATCTTACAAATGGTTGGAACTTATTTACGTTTTGAAACTTTACGCTTTATCGATTTCTCGATTTAACGATTTTCACTCCCTGCTTTATAAACGCACAATTCGCACAGCCATCGCAATCTAAAACGAAACCCGAATGTTCGCAACAAAACTAATGCATAATCTGTCGCCTTCGCTATCGTTTTCTCACCTCAACGCGTCCTCGCTTATTCTAAATCGACCTGTATGTGTATGATTACAAATTACAAATATATAAATACATATATATATATATATACGTATAAACAAACAAGTCATTGTGTGAGAACTTAGGAACTTCGTGTCTCCTATATGGCTCCTATGTGATTCGCATTACTATTATACTATCGCATCAAGTTTTGGAACGCGCTTAATCGCATCACGAAACTCAAAAATCATTATGATCGAATCTCATTCCAAGTCTCTTCCTATCTAGATGCCTTCCAACAACTCTACCTCGAGACAAGTAGCCATGAGAAGAGCCAAACGAAGTGCTAATAAGAGGATTGCATCACTTGTGACCAAAGAAGTGGTAAAGCTTATTTCTCGAATTGCCGCTCAAGTGCACTCTCTCAGCAACTCTTGAGCCTCAGAAGACTCCAAGACGGAAGCGCCACTATCTGCTTTTCTTTACAAACACTTCAAAGCCTGTAACCCGATGGAATTCATGGGTGAAGGAGGTGTGGCTCAACTACTCCAGTGGTTCGCTTCTATCGAAGTTACCCTTTGTCAAAGTGGGTGTCCCGATAGTTCCCGTACTACTTGCGCTACCGGAGTATTTCAATCACGAGCACTCGACTGGTGGACCGTCGAACGTAATAAACGTGGGATCACCGCAGCTTACGCTCTCTCTTGGAATGAGCTGAAAGAGCTCATGAAGAAAGAGTACTGTCCTCCTCACGAAATTCAGAAGCTGGAAGACGAATTCTGGAAAATCAAGCAAGTCAAAAGCGACAACGCTGGCTACACCGCAAGGTTCAAACAGCTTAGCATAATCTGCCCAAGTCAAGTCAACACTTCAGAAAAAGCCATTTCGAAGTACATTCGCGGCTTGCCTGAGTGTGTGGGTAATTTTGTCGAAGCTGCAAGACCTGCTACCATCGAAGAAGCCTATCGCTTAGCCGCAGAAATCAACAACAAACGACTCATGGAGGGGTTCTTCTCAAAGAATCTTGTCAAGCAAGTTCATCAAGCAATCGCCACTTATTCTTCAGGAGAATCTGCTAACGATTCTTCTGACGAATCTGCTAACGATTCTTCTGACGAATCTGCTGTTGATTCTTCTAACAAATCTGCCGACGGATCTTCCGACAAATCAGCCAAGGATTCTGCAAGTGAGACCTCGGACGAATCCACCAACGACGACACCTCTTCGCAAGACACCGACAAACCCAGCCGCAAACGAAAGACTTCAAGCCCGAACTCATCAACCACCGAACTGCCGCAGCCGAGGCCTCTTCAAGCAGTCCCGGTGTTTCCAAAACGAGCTTACACTGGAGCTCATCCTCAGTGTTACTCGTGTACCTATCATCACCCAGTTGGGGCTGACTGTCGCTATTGCAATAACTGCAATCGTTACAGTCACTTCACCCGCAACTGCCGCATCGAACCGCGAACTTGAGTACAACCACAACAGCTCCAGCAAAAGTCTTCATCATCGAACATCTAGCACGCGTAGGATAAAGTTGTAATGATACGATTTTCGACGTTACCTTCTAAGTTTTGAATCTACTCTATTACTCGACGTTGCCACTATGCGTAACATTAACTCTCGTTTTCGTTTTCTCTCTCACACTCTAGTCATCACACTTAGGCTAGATTCACACACATACTATATACAATATCACAAAGTAATGTGTTTTACCCTCACTACACTCTTAGAACAAGGTACGATAAACATGCAAGGAACGACTAATCACGGGTGCACACGGGATTATTTGGGTCAGTGCACGGAGATCGTAGCAAATTCTAAGGTGCCATAAACGTTTCAACAAAGTATGACACCGAAACACGAGATTTAAGTAATAAGGGTAAAGCAAGGTGTGCTTTGCCATACTACCGAAGTTTCGTGCAGAAAGTGCCAGGTGGAGTTGAACGTTATTAGACCTATTATACTATTGTGATTATTTTCAACACACTACACTCAATCGCAAGGCGTAACATACCATACCATATCATCGCAAGACTTGTCGTAAGTCTGCAAACGCAATGCAATCGCCTCATCGATGGACTCAGGAGAGTCTACCTCGCAGGACAATTGCATCAACACAGGACTGGTCGTAAGTCTATAGCAACCGATCTCATCAAGCACATTAACGTTCACGATGTTGTCTGAGCGAGGACCTATTCTACCCTCCTCGATCACCGTGATGCGTTGCAACGTAACGTTAAATTTATTCGAAACAAAATTCGAACTAATCGCAATCGCTTATCATGTGTAATTCGCAATCTCTATCGCTTATTATATGAATCTCTATCGCTTATTATATGAATCTCTATCGCTTATTATATGAATCTCTATCGCTTATTATATGAATCTCTATCGCTTATTATGTGAATCTATGTCGCAGCTATGTATCAATCTATCACTATCGCCTACCGTTATCTGAGAAATTTGTGTTAAGTTAGCACACATGACCTCGCTTCACGAGATGAAGCTCATATGAATAAAGCAAGGTGTTTTTGTCATATCAGCGGGCTTTCGTGGAGACAGGCCATGTGGGGTCTGATGTTGGTTAAACTCTGTGGCATAATCAATCGAATCGAATCGCATGAATCGCGTATACCTCCATTGCTTGCACGCAACAACTGCCGATTATCGTAATTTGTTTATCGCCGCCGTCATTACTGGTGTTGTGTCGTGTTATTCGCTTAAATCATCTAGTCGCTTATCGCTTATCGTGTATAGTCTACCGCTTATTCGCGTATCGCGTACCACTTATCGCTCGCTTGGTGCCCATTGCAGTCTGTGTGGTATTAGTACACATGACACCGCTTCACGAGGCAAAACTAGCCTGGTTAAACATAGTGTTTCGGCATGTTAGCAAACTCTCGTGGAAACGTGCCATGTGGGTTTAAAGTGGAATCTAATCAATATCGCGCTATTCGCTTACCGCTTATCGCTCGTCGCCTAACCGACACGTTACTTCGATCTTTCGTGTCATCAAGCTACTCGCATGCACCGTCATCACTATAGTCGCAATCAATCTCGCCACCTAAACTATTCGATTTCACTTTCGACTTGGTCCGACCTCCTATTGATTGGACCAAGGAAGCGCCATTCTATCCATGTTATAATGGCACACCTGACACCACCGCACGAAACGAAAGTAACTTGGTCAAAACATGGTGGATACGCCGCTGGTACTTCCTATATATAAATGTTTCGATCATATTAACGAACTTCCGTGGGAAGGTGCCAAGTGGGGCCGATGTTAAATTATCTTTTTCAAACGGTTAAAACTGATTTTTATAAAACTTTTTATTAAAAACCATGGAAAAGTGAAACTCCTTACGATGTGGAAGTAACATCGAATCGGTTTAACTCCATGCCCACGAGGAGCTTTCATGAGTCCAAATTTTTCCTAAAAACCTTTTGCAGCATCGAAAATAAGACTTTCTTGAGATGTTGGTTCAACATCGAGTTCAGCTGAACCCATGTCGTAGGAGAGTTTCATAACCCCCGTTTTCATCTTCGAACTTCTTAAAATGTGTAAAACCTAAACTTCCTTACAACGTTGGTTAACATCGACTCAGTTGACCATGCGTTAAAAGGAAATAGTTCGAGATTTCCATTCAAAATTCCTTTTTAATAATAACTAAAAACGAACGCTTCTCGTAACGTTGGTTAACGATCGACTCAGTTAGTTCCATGTCATGAGAAACCCTTCAAGTTCTTTCAAAATTGCAGTCATATTGAACTAACGAATTCTTCGCGACATGAGCTACTGTGGAACGCCAACTCGTGGGATATTGCTTTCGTCCTTATGTCGCATTTCCGTTATCGCAATCGATCTCTCTTATTCGAAACACCCTCGCTTGTCAACTCTCGGTCAAATCACTCGCTATATCGCTACTTAACCAGGATCAACTCACAAAAACCTACCCATTGGATTAATTTCGGGACGAAATTTCCTAAAGTAGGGGAGACTGTAACAACCCGCACTTTTGTGCGTTGTTACTACTCGATATACTCGTTACGCCTAGCACCAGAGATTCGGATCATAATGTAACTATATCGCATACCTCGTTATTCGAAGGATAATCGCATATTTTCGCAATACATTATCGCTATACTACACCGATCACAAACACTAACACTCACGGTGGCACTGAGTGAGGACCTATTCTACCCTCCTCGGTGGCCGTGATGTGTCAAAACGCAGATAATTAACGCTAACAAGGACTCTCGGGTGAGTGCTATAGCTCCAGTCGTCGTGACGATGATGATAATACGAGTGAGTGGTACCCCGTCAGTCATTGTGGCACAACACACAATAACGTTCACTATGACATCGAGAAAGGACCTATACTACCCTCCTTGATGGCCGTGAAACGTCGCTAATAATCGCGCACTCGAATCGAAAACCGAATGCTAATTATCGAAACTTTGAAATCATGGATACGTAAATACGACCCCTAGTGATATATATATATACACATATATAATAATATAAATTAACTATGAAAAGCGCGTACTTCGAAAACTATCGAAACGATCAAAAACAGAGAAATCCATCGCGCCGGAGTGGCCATCCGGATGGACTGACATGTCCAACCGATCTGACAGGACAAGTCCAACCGATCGGACAGTACATGCCAACCGATCGGATGGACCAACCGATCGGACAGACATGGTCCAACCGATCGGACAGGCATGTCAGCCGATCGGACTGACATGTCAACCGATCGGACGGTCATGCCAACCGATCGGACGGTCATGCCGACCGATCGAACGGGCCGTCCGATCCAGGCCAACCTGCCCTCCTTTCCTTCCTCCTTGCTTATAAATACCCCTCATTCACCCCAAACACACTTGTTTTCACTGTTGCTGCTCGACCAGAAGTTCCAACCCCTTTATCTCTCGATTTCTCGCGATTCTTGTATGTTTTTAACTCAAATCTTGTACTTCCTTGATGTTTAACCAATTCTACACCTTACTACCTGTTAAATCTCCACTTTTAACCGTGGAATCTCTGGATCTTGGGCATTCTGGGGTGATGTCACCATGAAGTTCTTATGAACTTCAAGGGTGATGTCATCCCAGGCAAGAACGACTTAGATCTGAGTGATTTCCATACGTTTTTACATAAATCAAGTCTAAATCTATGTTTTCTAATCAAGGAGTGGTGTGATTCTTAAGGATTCGAGGTGCCTTGAGGATGATGTCACCCTAAGTTCACATAAACTTCAAAGTGTGACCTCATCCTTACCATAAACAGCTCGGATCTAAGTAATTTCACCTGTTTTATAATGAATCTCACCAAACCTAAGTTACCTAGCCATAGTGTGTGTGATTTCGGGTTAAACTTGAGAAGAGCCATCAAGAACGGCCAGATCTGATGGAACGGGGTGGTTCCCGGCCATTAGAACGGGTCAGACTTGATGGAACTTCGGTTGTTTAGCCTGAAGGAACACCGTCCCAATCAAAACAGCTGAAAAACCATCAAAATTGGTCGAATATCAGCTGGACAGGCTGCCAGCCGATCGGACAGCAGCCCAGTCAATCGGACAGGCTGCCAGCCGATCGGACAGCAGCCCAGCCGATTGGACAGGCTGCTATCCGATCGGACAGCAGGCCATCCGATCGGACAGGAGGCCATCCGACCGGACCATCCCATCCGATCCATGTGTCATCCGATCGGATGAGCCCATCCGAACGGATGAGCACCATCCGACCGGATAACTGACTTTTCCACGCCACTCTCGCTTAACCGTGCATCGTTTACTATATCCTTCAATGATTTAACGTAGACATACCCGTAACCGACCCAATCAAGTTGTGTTCTTGCTAAATACGCACTGTGAGTATACTTGAACCCTTTTTAATCGCATTTTGGGTGTAACATACGTTTCTAACAAATCGAACTCATCGATCGAATTATTCAATCAATCGAATTATCACTTGCGAATAACTGTTATGCATAGATATACGTGATGCTAGGTGCATATATGCTAGGGCTTATACTCGCGACGTCCCACCATGACTAGTATAGTACTATCGAGGACTTAGTTGGTAGTATCAGCTTTGTGAGTATGTATGTCGTGCGTTACGTTTATGCATGTGGAAATTCGCTACACCTTTTAATCTATTACGCTATACTTATCAAACCTGTATACTCGCCAATACTTTTGTATTGACAAATATTTTAACGTATGTTGCAGGTTAGATCGCAGACCATATCGAATCAAGCTAGGAGGTCTAGAAACTCAACTAAAATCTAGGTTGTCGGATTTGTATTGTTCGAGAGGACAAGAAATCTGTGATACCTTATGTGATTGTATTATTTATTAGTATGGGATAACGAATGTACTAAATATTATCGCAATATAGTTGTTATGGATTCTCTTGAACAATCTGATTCGCCTAGTGTCGCGCCCCGATGATTCCGCCATCGGTTGGGGTGTGACAGTACTCGCTCTCTCTCTCTCTCTCTCTCTCTCTCTCACACACACACACACGTACGCGTGCAGTCGTGCACACAATAATAGTACGATCCAATGCATGTTTCTGATTCATTAAATTTCTGGTTATACAGATTTCATGGATCTTCCTGAATCAAATTCAAAAACTAGAAAAGAACGCTGGATTATAATAATATTTTCGGGCTGGAACCAGAGAAGCCAGATGAACTCTTATCAGAAATAACACTGTTGTACTTGTTGCAAGTTTTGCTCACTAAGCATCTCCAAGTATACTTATTAATTATGAAAATTCTATTTTCATATGACTATACTATTTTATTGTTCAGACCTTTTAGGCTAGGATTAATTTCACTGATATTGCTGTTTTTTCTTCCATACATCTAGAGTCTAGCTCTCGGAGCCTAGGTTCAGACTGTTATATTAATAACAAATAGTAATTAATATAACTAAGTTTCCCGAGCCCAGGAAGCAATCTCAGGTAAAAACCTAGTATTTGATATATGTTATGTTAAGTTTAGCTCTTTTGTTTTTTTTTTGTTTTGTTTATTTGAGTTTTTTCTAAGCAGACTATGTAGATTAGTGTCAGGGCTATGGATTCACGTTTGGGTTGATCCCACACATCTGTCCAAGACTAATGTTTGGACCGGACCCACGCATTCTGCCCATCCATTAGTTTGGCTTAGCTGGGATTGTGTAGCTTGTTCTGAGTTCGGGACAACTCAAGAAGTCATCAACCCATTTTGTCTCTAAAAGAAACATGGTTGATCGGTATCGATCAACCATATCCAGATTCTTGTGGAGTAGTATAAAGGGTATGTTTGGTATGGAGCTTTTAGAAGTTTTTAAAAGCTTGTAGCTTTAAGCTTTTAAGAAAAAGTTCTACTAAAAAAAAAGTCTTGTTTGGTTGAAGGAGCTTGAAGCTTTTAGGTCAGGAGCTTGAAACTTTTGGTTGAACACTCCTACTAGTAGCGTTTAGAAGGAGCTACAAGCTTTTAGAGAAAATGACTATTTTAACCTCTAAAGATAATCAACTTTTAATGCACAAGCTTTTTAAATTTTTAGTTATGTCCATTTTGGTCATTTTATACATTTTATTAAAAGCTCCAGCTACTCTGCCAAACACCAAATATATTTAAAAAGGTACAACTACTAGCTATCAGCTTCCAGCCACCAGCTACTTTTGCCAAACATACCCAAAGTAGAGGTGCACAAATCGGGTTTTTTTTCTTCTAAAATCCAGGTTCGAGTACATACACGAGTTGGGTATGACCGGGTTTTAAATTTCGGGTATTGTCAACACCCGGGTCGGTTGGGGTCCGGGTACTGGCCAAGAAATCCATACCCTGTGTACCCGGGTTCGGGTTTTCTATACCCGGATATTAGAATACCCTATTTCCGGGGTCGGGTAGGGTTCGGGTATTGGTCGGTATGGTTCGGATTCGCGTATAGATCGAGTTTTTCGATTCATTTTTGGCATAAAACAAAGAAATATAATGGAAACCTCTATTTATAAATATTGTATGCCTTGAAATCTGCCCAAAAAGCCTCACAGAAACTCTAAATGATCATAAGACTGTTAAAAAACGTTCAAAAAAAGTTGTACACAATGGGTCCGGGTGTTTTTTGAACACGGTTACGGTTATTATGAAAACCCGGGTACTAATTATGCATACCCGGTCCCTACCCTACGGGTTTAAAAAACCCGGCTCAGGTTTAAAAAACCGGTTTTTCTGATACCAGGGTTCGGGTTTTTTGTGCACCTCTAGTATAAAGTGGAGAGAGAGAGAGAGAGAGAGTGCATCGTAAAGCGTGCACCTCAGACATATTGTTACTTTCGTTGCGTTCGTTCTACATCATCTTTGTTAATATAGAGTTTCGAGTTCTTGGTAG
>JARYGA010046846.1:0-22792 GCA_030545235.1 Helianthus tuberosus | reverse complement strand
GAACGCGTTTCACGTGAGCGACGCGTTAAAGTAGCATAAGCTACCTAAACGGGTCGTAATGGGTCATAAGCACTTATTTTAGGATTCATTTAGTATGTAGGCGTTGTTAAACCATATTACACGAGTTCCCATACTCATTTGGTTTACGAACCCTCATTCTATCCGATCTTCCGATTTAGGTCCGGTTTATTAATGTAGTTACCTATATTAGGTGCCGTTTGATATCCGTGTTCTCTAGCATTGCTTGGTGGTTATCTTAGGACTTCTGAGCAATCTCAAGTGAGTACATAGACCCCTCTTTTACCGTTTTCAAACTGTTTTGGGGTGAAACACATGTGCCTACTAGTTACTTTCATGCTTTCACATCATATACATGCTATGTTCATTAGTACATTTATAGTACATGATTTCATTACATTTCATGCTATGTATGTCCATTTAGTTCATACTTAGTACATCGTTTCACATCACATCACATGCTATGTATGTTCATCTATTGCATACTTAGTACATTTGTTTTCATCACATGCTTACATTTTGATATGATATTTGGTTTGTATAAATGGAACAATACATTCATTAACACCGATCACGCCGTTCGTTAGTAGGTAGTGGTACCATAGGAATTGACAACTCCCGTTCCGGACATCCCGGGTAGGTGGGGATGAAAGGAATGACCGAATTCGATATACAGTTACAACAAGATAAACCTTTAATTTATTTAAGGGTTTATCGCCACAGTCTCAAGGCTTGGATGTATGCATTCTCACAATACCGCATAGATATTTGTATCAGTATAGCATGCATTTCCACAAAACATAGCTTTGATTTAAACCGTGTTTTACTTCAATACTTTGTTTTTGTGCATATGGTTTAGTTGATATATTTCACTAGCCATACATATCATTTTGGTTACACATTACATGGTTTATATTTGACACATAAACATTATTGACATTGGTTACACATTACATGATTTACATATTGACATAGACATTTTGACATATTATTCAATACGTTTGGCAATTGGTTTAAACATAGACATCTTACATTGGTGGTTTGTTTGGGTAAGTGATTCGAGTAACGAGGCGTGTGTAATATGATACAAGCATGGTGGATACGCCGCTGGTACTTCCTATATATAAGTGATTGTATGGTATTACATATCGTAGCGTTATATGAACCATTTCAAATTGAGACATATAACATTTTATACAAATAACCTATTTTTCACAATACATTGTTTTACAAACAACTTAAATTATACAAACTCATTTTTATATGGTTATTCATTTAACCATACATTATTCTCTTATTTATACATATCATCTGATCTTATCATTTTTCAAATGATTTACAAGACAAATCAAATTACAAGGTTCATGACTAAACATTTTCTTAAACAATAAGTCATGAATCCTATTTTCATAAACCTATGTATCTCACAGGCATTTTTATGCTGACGTACCTATTTTCACATGTGTTTCAGGATATGATGCATAGGATTTATCAAGATACACTTAGGCGGACTTGGGCCTTAGCGACAATAAAAGATGCAAGACTAGTTATTTATGTTATGTTTCTTTGATTGTCATGACATTGTAACTACTTTAATCAATAAAACAATATTTCAATTTCCATGTGTTATGAAACAATGATTCTGTTACAACACTCCCCGACGTTTTCCGCCACGTGTTGTTGTTCTACGTGGTCGGGGTGTGACATAAACAAGTCCACAACAAGAAAAAAAGGGGGGGGGGGGGCAAACAACTTACACAAGCAATTCCACGATCTTTTAGCCACGCCATATCACTCTTTAAAGGTTCAAGCTCGCTCTCCGCCGTGGCTCGCGCCGTTTCAGAATTTTCCAATTTTTCTTCGGTTTCGGTCAAACGACGAGAGGTTTCAGCCTTTTCATAATGCGCAAGCTCCAGATCCTTTTTAAGTTGTTCCTGGTCAGAAAGCAATGCAGTAAGTTCTTCTAACTCTTTATCTTTAAGAACAAGAGTGGCGCAAGCTTGTACCTCTCGTTGCTCACTGCGCTCCCTATGAGAACGCGCTTCTTCTAGCGCAGCTTCTGCATCAGCTTTCTCCTTTTTTCAACCTTTCTATCTCCGCATCCTGTCTCTTCAATTTTTCAATCTCAACCTTGAGATTATTAATGACATTGCGAAGATTTACCTTCTCAGCATTATCTTTTTCACAAATTCTTTTCCAATTTTTGCGTTCCTCGGAAAGGAGGGCAGCTTCAGCTTCCGCTTTCCTCTTCCAGCCAGCAACAGACCATTCTTCGGTTTTACGATCAGCCTCAAACTTGGCTCGATCAGTTTCCAATTTAGCTTTTAGCCGAGCTAAGCGTTTCTCATCACTAGCAACCTTCTTCTGGGATACCCTAAAAGCTTCCCAATCCTTATGCATACTATGCCACTCACGCACTATGCGATGAGTGGTAGAAACATGAGAAGCAGTCTCCTCAAGGTAAGCTTGATAAGCTTGTTCATGAGACCGGTTTTCTTGGAATTTGATCTCCCCGGGCGGGAAAATTCCTTGCTGCCAGTCTCGGCACACGCGCCAATCCGAGAAAGTGTCACCTTTTCTCAAGTTCCAAACAGGGGCATGGGGCTCGGAAGCATCTTTCTCTGAATAAGTTCTATAGTAATAATCCCCCAGAGTTTCCTCTAGGCGGATTGGAGAAATCTGGCCCGCATCAGAAAACGCGCTTTGCTCCTCAACAGTAACCTTCTCAACACATTCAGGCATAACATTAGAAGGTTTAGGGGAAAAAGTCGAAGTTTTGTCAGCAGTTTGTTCTTTCCCCAGGTCTTGAGCAACAGTTTCAGGGGTTCGTGGATTCTCAGCACCATCCATAACCCCTGGATTAACAACATTTTCAGCACCTGCAGTAACATCAACAGGCCTATCAACTTCAACAGTCTTCTCCACATCACCATCAGCAACCTCCGTAGTCTTTAACTAGTCAGCAACAGAAGCACGCGGAGGGGTGGGTGGGAGCTCTTCATTAACCACAGGTTGCGGCTCTGTGGGAACAGGGGAAACAGGGGTTTCTGGAAAAAACAACAAAACCTGTAAATATCTGATACGCATAAGGAGGAAAAGCAAAAGACAACACTTACTAGGAGCAGATTCCGAAATAAAAGCATCCAGATTGTTCTTCCTGGTAATTTTCTTCCGCTTGATTTTCTTTGAGGGCTGATGTGACAACTCGAGTTTCCGACATTTCATTTTCGCATTTATTGCACGTTGACTGTTTGGTTGTTTGATTGGTTTGACTTGTAACTGTACACGTTGTGTTAGAAAGAAACGTAGTGTGATTGTTACATGTATGTGATTGATGTTATAACATGAGACTTGTTAGAAAACTTAAACTGTTGAACACATGAAACAACCCGACGAAACAGAAGTCTGTTTCGTCACTCCCATCTTGACGAAACACAAGCGGCTTCACCATAAACCAAAACGACGAAACAGAGATTGATTCGTCACAAGCATCTCGACGAAACAAGTTGTTTCGCCGAGCCCATGATTCGCCGAAGCCCAGTTAGGGCCCAATACGCTACGTAATTATAATAGGCATTCTGTTTCATTCGCCACATGTTTTGGCAATCAGAAACCCTAGAACTCTTTGTGTGACAGCAACCACAAAACTTCAACCTTTTCCTCCAATCGATCTTGTGATCTATCATCACGGTTAGTTGCACTATTGTTTGAACTATGCATGATTTCATGTTTGTATTTATACGTTAGACTGAATAGTGGATGTTATATTATTATGTTATGGTTCTCGATGATTAATTTGATGATAAAATGTTGATTGTAAAACTGAATGGATGGATGCACATGTTTATAGATCGGCTGCAATAAGTAATGTTTTATTGTTGAATTGAATGATATGATGACATTATGATGATTTCGATTTGTTAAAATGATGGCCGAATAACAAATCATGATGGTATGTATATGGATAACAACTTGCTGATGCTAGATGATGACTGAATGTTAATCAGGGATGTATAGTGGTCGAGTAACTCATATAATTGCATGAGTTGGTTTGATGATTGTGTTATTTAATAAAAAGCAAATCATATGAGTTCTAGGGAATTGGGTAATGGCAGTAGCTTCTCATGTGTAATTAGTGGAGATATGATGTGTTGCTTTGGAACTTGATTTGATGATGAATAATTTCTGAACCCTTTGACTATGTTTTATGATTTCCGAATTCATGATGCATGAATGTTAATGTTGTTGATGATGATAATGTACCTCACCGAAAACCTTATCCCCAACGAAAACACATTGGTGTTTTCGGCCCAGTTGATTTCGGCCCAAAGTGTGTTCGCCCACTTAATGTTTTCACCCAATAATCTTTCAGTTTGTTAACAATATTAGTTCACTAATTCTGTTAAGTATGTAAATTATGTTAATATGTTAACTAAGTTATGCTAACTGGATTATGTATGATAAGATACGACTAGACTAGTGATACTTATAGAACTGATCTTTGCACACACGCCGGGGTTGGCTGCGATAATATGACTGATCTTCGCACACACGCCGGGGTTGGCTGCGATAATATGACTGATCTTCGCACACATGCCTGGGATGGCTGCGAACCATACTTTGAACTCCGCACACATGCCGGCTGGGCTGCGATACAAATATACCTAGTCTAGAAAACATGGGAAACCCCCCCCCCCCACATTCTTCGCACACATGTCTGGGAGACTGCGATTCAAGTACATACGATATATGGGTTACTAAACGAACATACGGTTTACAATACAATTACTATAACTGAACAACCAACTGAGAACTCGCTCAACTAGTTGTTGACACTCTGTTACATGCCTTGCAGGACCATAGGTACACATGGAGCTTGCACGGGAGGCACGGTCGTTGTGGACATGGATCGTGAATGCTTTGTTAACCATTATAACATTTCATACTTATACTTATGTTGGGTTTTACATTTATGCTTCCGCTAAACATTGATACTATACTTTGGTTTTCGAACACCTTTCATATTGTTTGGTTGATTTACATTTATTAATAACATGGTTCAATATGATTGGTGGCTTGATCCTGGTCAGTCACGCCTCCAAGCGGTGATACCCCGCATGTGGATTTTGGGGGTGTGACAGCTGACCCTCAGCGTCAGTATCAGCTTGTTTTCTTTTGCCCGTTTTCCTCACCACTAAGTGTTCAGGGCTAGATTCCAAGTCAATGGGATCATTTGGGTTGGATGGAGGGATATCAGCAGTATCTCTCGGTTCAGGTTTTGGCCTCCTAACAGTAACTGCAGATGTAAGACCTTCCAGAGAGTCCGAAACCACCACATAATCACATCAGGAGTCAGAGGAACGGCGCATACCTTTCTTCTCTCCTACAACATTTTTTGTCTTCAAAGATTGAGCTTTATCAGTTTCGTTCTTCTTCGGCGCAGAAGTAGAAGTCGCCGCGTGCCTCTTCTTCTCAGGGCCTATGCCCAAGTTTGACAACTCACCTACGGAAGCGTAAAAAACATTTTTACTCAAAAGCGCAAAAGTGAATAGTAAACCAATATGCACATAACTTACCAGCACCAGCAACAGGCTGAACAGACAGATCCGCATCTCGCGGAAGAACAAAATTCTTCACAATACGATGGTACCAAAGCTCTTCATCAGGCTTCTTCTTAATGGTACCCATCTTTCCGCCTTCTCTCTTGAAAGCGACAACATACAGCGAAACAACTACAAGGGAAGAAAGGCAAGTTCAAAAAAAAAAGAGAAAAAGAGAAGAGGGAAAAACCCCAATCTTACCGTGCCCATCCTCCGTATACACCGGCTTGTCATCACGGTCCATTTTCCAATTCAAACTCATGCTGGCTCCAACAAGAACTTTCTCCGGCAAAGCGATATTGGGAACATCCTTTAGATCTTGATACCAGTTCTCATCAACAAGGGTCTGAATTGTTTCGACAGGAACATCTTCTTTTCCCCTTAAAACCATCCTCACCGGAATCACTACGGCTTTGATAAAGAAATTTTTTTGCTTCTAGTCATAGAAAGACTTTGGAGGATGTTGCAAAATCTTCTTTGCAGATGCTCTCTGAACAAAAGAATAAAACCCTTGAATACAATGCATTTGGTAAAAAACCCTAAATCAAGGGATTGTCGGCTCGATATGCATCGTTCGGCACACAAACTCGAAATGTCGAACCCTAACCATGCCAATAGGGTGCAATTGGGAAATATGTAACTTGTAATACTCAAGGATTTCAAGAAAGAATTTGGTTACGGGCAAACGAAAGTTGCCTTCACAGAAAAAATCCCAAAAAAGGGTGATATACCCAGTCGGAGCATCCGCTGCTGTTTGCCCATCTTCAGGGTACAGAGCACCCCAGTTCTCCGGAAATTTATGGTTCCGAACCAAACCATCAAAGGTCGCTATAGGCCATTTTAACGGTGGAAGTTCAGCAGACATTTCTTCAGATAGGTCTTCTTGGTGTTCTCCGGTTGACATAAGAGAAAGAAATAATAAACCTTTTCTCAAACGATTAATGAAGAAAGGAAGAAGAAAAGTTTTTCAACAAAGAAATGATTAAACAGGAAAGGGGCAACTCAACAAACTTATATACTCACCGCAATAAATAGCATTGGTAACCGCCATAGCACCTTCTTCGGATATCACAGTTATCCAGCGGCAGAGCGTGTGAAAATAAACACAAACGCGAGTACACGCGCGCGTGCAGAACACGGACAGTAGGGGACAACTGACAATGACAGCCTGTCACTCAGTCTTTACTATACCAAGTCCCATCTAAAGTCAAAGATTATCAAAAAATATTTAAGATAAAATGAATCTTCTTCCGGAAGATTCCCTACTTTCGCGCCAAAAACATCTTTCCTCTCATAAGTCCAGTGCTCCACTTACTTGCATAAGAGCAACACTAGACTGGGGGGATTTGAAGGGGTAAGGTCCCAAAAACCTTGTAATAAGTACTTGGGACCATACCACAACCTCGTCTTTCAAGCCATTTTTACCTTGCGCGGCCGCGCACTGGTTTTATAAAAGAAAGGCTTAAGGCATATAGCAGACAACACCCGCGCGCCAAAGGAAATCATAAATCCTTACGCTTTCATAAAGGATGAAAATCCTAGGACAGGCATTCCCACTTAATAATATCCAGGCTTGGATATTATTTAACTGATACCACACGGTAAAGAATCACTCCGGATTACAGCAGTAATCTTCTAGAAGACATAATCGTGCACCACCCAGACGGTTACAACTGTCTGGGCCACGTGTCGTCTCCCCAACCTCCCTTAGAGTCACGGTGATGGCATGGAAATAGAAAGAAATCATCACTTGTCCACTTTCCACGTGGCAATTCCCCAGCCTTTGATCTAAACAACGATCCGTGTGCTCTCACGTCGGATCACAGGAATTAACGATGGAGGAAAATAACCGCTACGGCGTTAGCATCTTCCGTCAACTTTTCAATAACAGGTTTTCCCTCCCAAAAACTCCCGGCTATAAATATGAGGATAATTCAGGTATGAAAGCAAGTTACACACACTTCTTCAATACATCTTCTTCTTCATAACCCATACTTATTCTCACACCAGAGTCGGGTCAAGGAGAGAACCCCTTTCTCCCCTTGGCGAGGTTAACGATGCTTCTTTTTTGCAGAGTTTTATCGGAGAAGAAGGTCAATCATAATCGAATCAAACAAGAGAGAACGAACCCCTTTATGCAGATCCAAACCCCCTAAATATTTCGATCCCGGTCGTTTATCTAGTGTTTCTTCAGATACCAATGTCTTACTAATCTCCTTATTTTTCAGGAACAACTAAGGAGGAGCTGATGACAATCCTTGGAATGTTGATAGTGGTTGTTCCAAAGACATAACGGGTAACATCTCACTGTTGCAAAAAGTTCTATTTCTTTACAGTTGATATGTTTCCTTTGGAGGAGATAATATAAGATCAACAAAAAGGTACAATTTAAATTTCGTGTTCTAATTTTGATATTGATTAGTATTAAATTTGATGACGGAACGGTTAAGTAAAAACAACAAAATTTTTTTTATTTCTTTCTCTTTGTACATAAAGTTTTCTTTCTAAGGTAAATTTGCGCATAAGATTTATGCATAAATTTAGGGGGATAGAGAGAGAAAAACATTTGAAAAGAGAAAAACACTAAAACAATGCATATATGGGAAATGAAATAAATGTTCGTGTTAAAGGGCTTGACTGACAAATGTAAGGTGCTATAGCTGAAAAGTCTAGGATCTACTGTGATATGTTGATAAGCTTGACGCTCAAAAGATAAAAGATACCAAGTAATATAAACATAACGAACTATGTACCATGTGGGTAACAGACCATCAGCGTATGATTTTATGGTCTTAAATCTTGCGTTGATAGATAGCCAACGTCTGAGGTTTCAGGACTCTATACTGTTGAGTCATCCGGGGATATCATGGTTGTCCTTCTGTTGCATCCAGATTATATGCAGAACTAGGCACAGTCAGGATATCTTAAAAGAGCCAAAAAGAGGCCAAAATCCTTAAAGGAAGACAACCTCAAATGAGGGAATTCCGTGCTGTTAAAGCAAAATTCGTACCAAAAAGGTATTTGTCTAACCCTCATTGGACACGAACATTGGTCACTCTATTGTACAAAAGTACTGATCTGTCCACCACTAGTCTGGCATTGTAAAACAAAATGATGATCTCAGTATACTCAGCCGCTAAGATGAATCGTTGTGCTTACCTTGATCGTGGGGTTATGCCATGGAATGGCACACACGGGTATTAAAGTATAATATTACCTTAAACATATCACGATGTTGAAAAGTGAAAGCTGAGCGTTAGGTTTAAGAAGACTAACATATTGGAAATCGCTTAGACTAGTTTGAATAAGCTCGTACCGAAAAATTTTCGTTGGTCTGCTTGAGAACGATTTTGATCCCATTGTAATTGTAATTTTATATTATCTATTGAGTTAGTTTGTATGTTTCTTTGCGTTTATGCTTATGTTCTCATCAAAATTAAAAAAAATTGAAAACAAAAAAAAAAATCCAAAAAATAGAGTCTTGTCTTTCATAAAATCAAAAATCCAAAAATTGAGTGATTTATTTGTTTTATTAAAAAAATTAACCGTTCTTAAAGAGTTGTCTGATCATCAAAAGTTGAAAGAAATTTGAATTGTGAAATCTGAGTATTACAGAGGAAGCGTGCCATCAAACTTGTATTAAAGAAAGAGATGACAAAAGAGTATCTTGCAGAAATAGCTGACAAAGCCATGATGGCTGATTTTAAAGAGGTAGAAAACAAGTCCGAGATCGAGAAAAAGGTTGAGTCGGAGAGTGAGAAAGCAGAGAGTGAGAAACATGCGTCAATTGAGATAAAAACTGAGATTCAATGCAAGAAATGCACGGAATCGTGCAAGGCTTGTACTGAGAAAGATGAGATTTTAAAACAAAAATGCACAGAGATAGCTGAAAAAGATGAAATTTTAAAACGAAAATGCATGGAAAAGTGCACTGCATGTGTTGGAAAAGACACTTCATTTTTTAAAAAAAGATAAATAAATTCAAGAACTGAAAAAACATAAAATCTTTTGGCATATAATTTTAAGCAAATGAAAGAAGCTTCTGATAAAATGAGTAAGAAAATTAATCAATTTATTGATCTTGTTCCTAAAAATGATGCTACTATAATGTTGTTAAAAGCTACTGTGACGGATAAGCAAACCGCAACCAATATTCTCGTAGACAAAATCGCAGAGCGTAAGCAAGAATTAGAAAAAAAGCAAGAATTGAAACCGAACAAGTAGACAAGAAATTGATTAGTTATTCTACTGCTTCATATGTTTTGAATCATCTGCTCCCAAAACCGACTGGGAAAGATGAAAACGGGGAAGATGTGTATGGGTATGGGGAGAACAGCGGTTTGGGTTATCACCTTGTTCCACCTCCTTTGAGAGACGGCTATTGTAGGAAAAAGCCGGCGGGGGTGGAAAAGGCACTGGATATTAAACTAAAATTTGTTCAAAATCAATCTGATCAGCTGCCAGATGACATAGATGTGACCTATTCTGAAACTGATAAATCTGATGAGGGTTATGAGTCAGAAGTGGTTAGAATGTGGTTGAGAAAGTTCTTGAAAAAGAAACCGAAAGTGATTCCACTAAATACCAAAGTTCAAAAACGCATTTTGAAGATGAAGAATGTTTTCATAAAAATTATATTCCGAAATCTGGTACTAACTTGAATGATGGTCCAAACTTGGTGACTTATAAAATGAACAAATCTGACAAGTTGTAGTCGGATGAAGAATTTCTGATTCAAAATGTAAATCTGAACAAGATTGAAAAGGTTTTTAAACTGGTGGAAGTGGATGTTTCTGAAATTGAAAATTTGGCAAGCACAAAAAGGTTTTTAAACTTCAGAAAAGACAAATCTTACTACACCAAACCTAAACACTCCTATTCAAACTTTCAAAAGAGAAATTACAACAATGGAGAAATGGGTCAGGTAATGGTAAGTACAACCAGAGAAAGAACTTTGAAAAACAAAAGTATGTGTAGAAGATGAACTTTGTGCCTAGCACAAGTTCAGAAAGTGACAAAGAATCCCAGATTTTTGGTTAATCCAATGAGGAATTCTTTGCACAACAGAAACAAAAACAGGCTAAAGATACCGCTGTTGTCAAAGACAATCGGACATGCTTCAAATGCAATGAAGTTGGACACATTGCTAGAAAATGTCCAAAACAAGCACCTAGGCCTGTTTATGTTGAAAAGAAAAAGAAATCAGAAGATCTGAAACAAAAGGCAACGATGTTTGCCCCTAAACAGATTTTGAAAAGACCAACTGAATCTAACAACAAAGATTAACCAGTAAAACAGAATGTTTCAATAAAACAAATTGGTTAGTCTTCGAAAAAGAATGTTCAGAAAGATTCAAAACTTTTGTTAAGAAAATTGGTCCACAGAAGCAAACATGGGTTGTGAAATCAAAAGAATCTTCTGATGTTACTAAAAAACAAACTATTTCGACTGAAAAGTTAAAAGCTTTGTTCCAAAAAGCGTTAATGCGTGTGAACCAAAACCCGTGACTCTACCCAAGACCGGCAAGGCTTGGGTATCCCTTGTTAAGTAATCGAAATGGATAATGGACACTGGGGCTTCCTCTATGACGTTAAATCAATTATAGGGGGCTATGTAGGGTTTGCTGGTAATCAAGGAGGTCGTATTATTGGGGAAGGGACGTTAACGAACAGCATGGTGTCATTCCAGAAGGTTAATTACATAGCTGAGTTAGAGAATAACTTACTGAGTATTTCCCAGATATGTGATCGGAAGTTCACCGCAAATTTTAACGGCAAAAGGAGTTTGATCCTCAAGCCGAGATTAAAAATTCCTAAAGAATGGATTTTGATGTGTGCACCGCATGAAAATGACCTCTAAGTCCTAGACTTGAGTGTCGCTACAACCACATGAAAAGAAGCACAATGTTTCGTATCGAAAGGGACGGAAAAAGAGTTATTTCTTTGGTACAGGAAAATGGCACACATTCACCTGAGAAAGATGATTTTTTTGGTACACAACAATCTGGTGGAGGGGGTTAATTTGAATTTTTTTTTATCTGGGTGATGATTGTATTAGCTGCAAGAAAGGAAAACAGACAAAAAAATCTCACCCGAGAAAGTTGCTCAATTCGATCAAATTGCCACTGGAGAGACTTCATATGGATATATTAGGGCCAGTCAACGTAAAGAGTATATCTGGCGATCTGTATTGTCTTGTTGTTACAGATGATTTCTCAAGGTTTTCATGGGTAATGTTTCTGGAATCCAAAGATAACGTATTCGAAAGTTTGATGATCTTATTTCGAAAGCTCGAGAACTTGTACCACTTGCCGATCAAAAGAATCAGAAGTGATAATGGTACGGAGTTCAAGAACAACCGGATGCTAGAATTCTGCAACGACAAAGGGACATTACATGAATTTAGTGCTCTGTATACACCACAGCAAAATGGAGTGGTAGAACACAAAAATTAGACGCTAATTGAGGCCGCGCGTAAAAAGTTAGTAGACTCAAAGCTTCCCGTAAGCTTTTGGAGTAAAGCGGTAGCCTCGACGTGTTATACCCTGAATCGTGTTCTCACAGTCAAAGAGCATAAAAAGATATGCTTTGAATTGCTGAATTGACAGAAGCCAAACCTTAAGTGGTTAGAAGCATTTGGTTCACCATGTACTGTTATAGACCTAGACGACAAGTTTGGTGCTAGATCATTGGAAAGTTTCTTCGTTAGTTATGCTAGTCCCCTGAAGTGAGTTTACTTGCCAAGCATTAACTGAGTAATTCAAGCGCAACACGTCGATTGCCAGCGTTGCACGACTCCATCTCAGAAACCTGGCGATTGTAACAACCCGCGTTTTTGAAGTCAAGGTACAAGTCAAAGTCAAAGTCAAAGTCAAAGGAAGAAAAGATTGCTAAATGCTATCTGTCACTCCTTGCTTAATTATTGATTGTACTCTTTGACTTGTTAATCGATTTCTCTAAATTTTGTACTTTTGTTGTATTATGTGGAGTAAATGTTAATAATCGCAGTTTAACCGCTATTAATCGCCAATCTATTTACCGCTAATCTCATCACTATCGCGTCGCAACTTGAATCGCAGGTTCTGAATATTGTTTTACGTGTGTGTGCCATTTATGTGTTACTTTTGCATGTTTTTATATGTCTTTGTGGTGATTAATCGAAAATGCAATCGCAAATCTATCGCAACTCAATCTCATTGCGAACTGGAAACGCAAGTTTAATTATGTTGTTGTATATTAGTTATGTTATTTGTGTAACTATTATTTAAACCAATCTCATCGCTTAATCGACACTCGCTTAAACGCATCGCAATGCTCAACGCACGCAATGAAAAGTCGGAAACCAACTCGCAAAACCCATTCGATCGAATGGTCATCCTTCCGGATGACCATTTGATCGGATGGCCATCCGATCAGATTGCCCTTCGATCGCACCTGCACACCGCCTCTCTCACCCTTTCACCTATAAATATCACCTGTCACATCACTGTTCATGTGATGTGACAGCTCTCGTTCGACCAGCAAGCTTTTGGCCCTATTTCTCTCGATTCCTCACGATTCTTGTAAGTTTCTACCTCAAATATTGTACTTTCTCAATCAGTACACACTTTCTCATCATTTTCACCATCAAATCTTAACTTTTCACCATGAAATCGGCTGATTTGGGCTGTTCTAGGATGATGTCATCATGGGTTCTCATGAACTTCAAAGTGTGACCTAATTCCACCAAGAACAACTCAGATCTAAGAGATTTCAACATGTTTAAACACTGATTTCACCTAAATCTAAACCTTTTCAAACCGATTAAAGTTTCTTTCAACTGTTTTATACTGTTACACTCAAAACTGATAGAAAAGGAGCTCATTCAGCCCTTCCACTCATCCTCTTATGAAGTGTCGGTCTGAGAACAGATTCCTATCAACGAGATAACCTACTTAGCGGGTTGAACATGAACAACCGTCAAGAACAGTTAACTGATCGAACGAGGTGAATCCCATCCGATCGGATGACTTGGACTTGGTGGAGTTTCCGTTGTTTAACACTTTGTCATACTCTCTCGGTGAAACCGCAAACTTTTCAGACATAACAAAATTTTGCAAGTTTCAAACGATCAGGTCGCTGAACGGACTGTCGTCCAATCGGATTGCAATCCGATCGAACGACAATCTGATCGGATGACTTGTGGCCTCAAATACTTAAACATTTTACAATTTTCAGTAAGAGTCAGTATCCAAACGAAAGGTCATCAGATCGGATGACCATCCGATCGAATGACCATCCTACTGTGAACTTGGATCTCTGAATTGTCTCGCTTGAACGGATCACCATCCGATCGAACGACCATCCGTCCGGATGACCGTTCGATCGAATGACCTAAAAGGTAGAGATACTCCTCTCATTTTAGAATGCTACAATGAAAACTTCAAAGTCATCATACACAAACACATCCATCCCAAGTGAATGACAATCCGATCGAATAACCCTTCGTCACTCAGTACACGCAACACCGTTTTACAAACTTTTTGTCGCTTATGCTATCGTTCTGTAAATCAGGCTAACTTTAAAAGCGCTCCCTTCAATCCAAGGCTGTGTTTACTTGTTAAACACGATCTGTGAGTATACTCGAACCCTTTTTGCTTTACGCACTTTTGGGTGTTACATACGTTATCTATTTCAAATCACATTCGACACACAACGCAAACACTTTTATACGCTGGCCGTTATTTCATGTTATACGTGTTACTCGATGAATGCTTGTATGTTATGTTTACACAGTGATTGTTGCCTGGCACCTTAGCAACGATAGTACTATAGTTTGGACTCAGCACCTGGCGTGGACCGGGGTTGTTAAGGGTTTTACTTCACGTATCACAGTGGTGATATGTGTTGCGCATTCTACAACTTGCAGTCATGTCTGTGCATATTTCATTGTCGATAACGTGCTAGCTTCACTTTTCAACATGTTACATGCTGGTTATGCGTAAACCGATTTCGCTATCTATTATACTATTAAACTTGTATGCTCACCTTTACACTACGTGTATTGACTTTTATTTTAACGTATGTGACAGGTGTTTAGGATGCTGTGCTTCGCTAGCTTTTGTGGAATCGAGTTAGGAAGAGTCTAGAAACAAAACAATTAATATATTGAGTTGTCGAAACTATGATTTGTCTTTGGGATATGTATGTCTTTAATAACTACTTTATTTGATAAGTTATGGTATGGGACATAATGTTAATTATCTGGTAATTTAGTTGTTATGGATTTCTCTTGGACAATCCGTTTCGCTCAGTGCCTCACCCCGATGTTTCCGCCATCGGTTGGGGTGTGACAGATTGGTATCAGAGCCATAACTATAGGGAATTAGGCAAGACTCGAACTAGTCCAGGCCGATGTCTTAGAAACAACCTGTTCGCTTTGATCAACACAACTCGCACTGCACATTTATCTCAATACGCTAACAAATTGCACGCTATGTTACTCGCTTATGTTATAATACTCGCTATGCAACTCGCTGTGCACTCGATACTCTCAATCGCTACTCTCGAATGCGTCTCACGAACTTGAAAGATAGGTGAATACGTATAATATATGTAGGGGAATACGTGAAAAATATAGTGGAAGATGTGCTTACGTGAGTTGCGTGTTTCTGTGTCTACGTGGACTATGTGCTTATGTGCATACGTGCTTGTGTGGATTTTGTGCCTACATGATTATGTGATTAGACGTGTTCCTGTGCTTTATGTAAAGTACCTTTTGGAGTATTCGCTAGACTATACTAGGGTTAATAGAAATTTGTGTCTGAGTCCTATGGCGATGTCTGTTGCAGACAATGTCGTCATTTGGCTCACATCACTCCCGCGCTGCTCGCCGCAATCATGGGACAAATGCATCGCTGCTCTAGTCGCAAAGCAGATGGCTAAGGTCATTCCGCAAATTGTCAGTGAGCTTAATGAGAACGAAAGCAAATCTTCTGAGGAATCAAGGACTGACTCACCTAAGGGTACTTTCAGCTTTAAGCAGTTTAAGGCCTGTGGCCCAAAAGACTTCACGGGCGAAGACGGACCAAGCGCAATGTTTCAATGGTTCGACTGAATCGAAGTCACGCTACACCAGAGCGGATGTCCCGAACACCTACGAACTGTCAACACAACTGGCATTTTCCAATCCAGGGCTTTAGATTGGTGGACTGCCGAAAGAAACAGACGTGGGAACGACGCAGCCTATGGGCTCACTTGGGATGAGTTGAAAGAACTCATGACGAAGGAATTATGCCCACCCCATGAGCTCCAGAAACTAGAGAACGAGTTCTGGAACATCAAGCAGGATGGTGGAGATAACGCCGGTCTAACTGCCCGCTTCAAACAGCTGAGTATCATTTGTCCAAGCCAGGTGGAAATTCCTGATATGACGATCAAGAAGAATATCCGTGCTTTTCCGGATTGTGTTGCTGACTTCGTGCAAGCCGCGAAGAGAACAACAATCGAAGAGACATACCTACTCGCTGCTGAGATTAATGGCAAGCGATTCTTCGCTGGGTACTTCAAGAACGCTCTGAAAAATCTTCATCAAGCAACCGCTGCTCCCACTACTGAAACCGCCGCACCGCATGCTTCAAAGTCCTCCCGCTGCAAGAGAAAGAACAACAACAGCAAAAATTACGTTTTCACAGCTGCCGCTCCGCTCCAAGCTATCCCTACTCTACCGTAACCCCAGAACCACCAAGTAGCGGCACCGGTGACCAATGCACCGCCGGCCAAGCGTGCCTACACAGGTCCACACCTGGTTTGCCCTGCCTGAACTTATCATCATCTTGTCGGGATTGCATGCAGGTTTTGTGTTCACTACGACCTGTACGGTCACTTTACTGCCAATTGTCGTACTGGTCCCCGCCAAGCTCCAGCTCAAGCTCAAGGTCAAGCTCCTTCACCACCAGCTCTCCTTCCTACTCCCCAGGGCCAACAAGCAGCTCCTTCCCCGCAGCTCATGCAAGAGCCTGCTTTGCATGTGGTGATCCCAACTACTTTACAAATATGTGCCCCAACAGAGTGGTGAAGCAAGAGCCACAGCAGCAGCCGCAACAACATCAACAGCAGCAGCCAGCAGCCTGCGGACGTGCTTTAAACATTAACGCCCGCCTGGCTCAAGCAGATAACAACGTGGTTAATGGAACGTTTCTAGTGAATGGTATATATGCTTCGTGTTTATTTGATATTGGAGCCGATAACTATTTTGTGTCGTTAGAATTCGAAAAGCTCCTAAATCGCAAGCACGCCCATCTCCCTACGACGTTTGACGTTGAAGTTGCCACTGGAAGAACCGTTACTGTTCGTTATGTTCTCCGTGATTGTACGCTTGAACTCAACAATCACGTCTTTCCTATCGATCTTATCCCGATGCAGCTCGGTAGTTTTGATATCATAGTAGGCATGAATTTTCTTTGTTGGATCGTTGTGCGACCTAAACGGGTCGTTCAGAAGAGTTTTAATCCATATCAAAGACGGAATCAATGATACGAACTTGATTACAGCTTGATTCTCTCTAATTATCTTGTTTTTATTGATTTCAAAGCTTTACAGATCACTTGACAATTTGGCAGCACCTCGGCTCTAAAATCCGAATCGTTACAAATGATGAACCATGCTCCACTATATATAGAGGATTCATTTTGTACGAAATGACCATGACTCATTTCGTACAAAATAGCTTTGTCCCATTTCGTACGAAATGGTTCTTGTTCATTTCGTGCGAAATCACCCTAAAACATACAAAACCTATTTTCTAGCCTATTGAGCACTGGTTTATCCTATCTAGACATTAGACTCGATAAAGACGAAGTTAACAGACATTTATGTACCAACAGACTCCCCCTTGGATGTTAACGAAGTCTTTGGCATCGAGTCTTCAGTCTTGATCAGTCTTTTCTTTCTTTTCAAATTGTTTGACATTGTAAGCATCTTTCAATCTCTATCAACATCAGCAACTAGCACTTTAATTAGACTTTTATAATCTTCAAACTCCCCCTTTCAATAAGCTGGGATAGAATTCTGGTTCAAACTTTATTCAAACTTTAGACACGGGGATCTTGCTTTGCTGCTTTTACAGGTTCAAACCTGTTCCCTGCTTCTCAGAAATTTGACATTATAATCTATTCTCCTTTTTGACTTCATATTTTTTTATCAGTTTTTAGTAATCCACTTAAGTATCTAGGTCCAAGTCAATGACCCTAGGCACTTAATTTGTCTACCAAGTCCAACTTAATAACCTTGGTTGATCTGAAACGAAACAAAACTAACTTTTGTTCAATCATAGTTCAAAACATTTTTCTGAAAAATAATACAAGTTTCAATTTAATGAACTTGTTTTGACTTTTCATATTTCACAAGTTTAACATGATAAGCTCCCAACTCTTCTGCCCAGCTCAGAAACTTCTTGTATCTTTTTCAAACTTCGAGTCTGAAGATCAGCTTTCCACTTTGGTTTGTCGAATAAATAAAGTAGAAATGTAAAATCTTTTTGGATTTTGAATAAAGTTTCTATACTAGAATGCTAAACAGAAATGAAATGAAATGCAGTAAATGTAAACTATTTACAAACATATTTTTGGTGAGCGTGTTAGGGAATCATATCAGCTATCCACAAGCCACAAGTACCGTTAAGCTTTGATTTCATATTCAGAATTAAACAATTCGCTTAGATTGTCGTTATACTGATCCTCTTAAATTCTCACACAAATTTCAATCTGTCCAGGATACGAATTTAGTGTTTTAAAGACTTAGCTTATACACGTGTACCACCTCAGAATATACTCCCGTATCCAGACCACTATATTCAGTCTTACAGGTGAGTGCACACTAGTAATATCTGTAAGGGGTTAATTGGTGAGGCCATGAGAGCTCAGGCTATTGCTTCCGCAAAATCAGAGAGATGATGGCTCAACTTTAAGGTGGGTCCCCTTTGGGGATCTTCTTTTTCAACAGCACATGATTAGCATTTTTCAATGTTTCATCATTTTTTATGTTGAGGGCGGGCTTTAAGATTAAAGCTGTGCAAAGTATTATACGAGGACTAGGCCATTTCTCCCGCAAAATCAGAAGTCCATGTATAATACCCCAGATATTACCACGTACAAAGACCTAGTATGTCAGAAATACAGCCTTTCAAACAAGATTTCGAGGGTTACCCATATATCCGAGAGATGTTCCCCATGTAATAAGCAAGTTGTGATTTAGGTTTATATCCCGAACAAACTTACTAAATGTGTAAAAACCTATCGGCATATCATCAGCGAGACTGCTTAAGACTTTTAAACTTTACATTTCTTTAGCATAGCGCAACTGTCAAGCCGATGTACTATCATTTTCCCTTTTTACACAAGCTCTTTTTCAGTTTTTCTATTGTTTTTGGATTTTGAAGTATCTCCTGTTTTTAGGTTTTTGAAATTTTTTTATTTTTTTGTATTTTCTGAAAATATAACCTACCTCCCCCTAAATACCAAAACAAGTAAAAAATCGACAAAACCATTGCAGATTGCTTGTCAACATCATCTACAGTGGTACCTTCATCTACGCCAAGAATCTCCTCCAACACCGATAAAAGCTTCATACCGTTTAATTTTAAAAGATATTGAAAACGAGTTTTATCAAACACTTTGGTATGTAAATCAGCTTTTTGTTCGTCAGTGTGGATTTTCTCAATTCGTATCAACTTCTTCTCGAAACAATCTCGAAAGAAGTGATGACGAATTTAAATGTGTTTTGTTTTAGCGTGATGAACAGGATTTTTTGTAATGTTTATCGCTGTCTCATTATCAACAAAGATAGGGGTGTTAAGAAATTGCAAACCATAGTCTCTCATCTGTTGCTGGATCCACAAGATCTGAGAGCAGCAACTACTAGTAGATACATACTCGGCTTCACATGTGGATAAAGTGATAGAGGTCTGCTTCTTGCATTGCCAGGTGACCAATCGTGGTCCAAAAAACTGGCACCCCGCTGTTGTTGACTTAGCGTTAACTTTGCAGCATCCGAAATCAGAATCAGAATAACCTTCGAGCATGAAATCGCCTTCTCTTGGATACCACAACCCCAGTGATGGAGTTCCTTTCAGGTAGCGTAGAATTCGTTTCACAATCACCATATGCGAAGCTTTGGGGTTAGACTGAAACTGCGCTGTGAGGCAGGTTGGATACATGATATCGGGTCTTGAAGCTGTCAAATACATCAGCGATCCGATCATGGAACGATATAACGTTTCATCTACCTTCTCTTCGGTGAGATCAGGGTTTATCCCATGGTTCGTCGCTTATGGGGTGGAAGCTGGAGTAGTCCCGGACATCCCAAATTTCTCTAAGATATCATGAACATACTTCGTCTGATGTATGAAAATTCCCTTAGGCAGTTGATCAACCTGAAGTCCCAAGAAGAATTTCATCTCACCCATCGATGACATTTCAAATTTTTGCTTCATAACTCTTTCAAAATCTTTGCATAGATTTTCATTTGTTGACCCAAATATGATGTCGTCCACGTATATTTGAACTATCAGAAGATGTCCGTCGACTTCTTTGGTGAAGAGAGTATCATCCACTTTTCCACGGATGAAGCTGCTGGCAAGCAGATGTTGAGACAATGTCTCGTACCACGCTCTCGGGACTTGGTGTAAACCATACAGCGCTTTATCCAGTAAATAGACCTTGTCATTGTGGATTGGGTCGGTGAAGCCCGGTGGCTGTCCGACATATACCTCCTCTTTTACCTTTCCGTAGAGAAAAGCCGATTTAACATCTAGCTGATAAACTTTAAAACTTTTCCAAGATGCAAATGCTAGGAAGATTCTGATAGCTTCAAGTCTAGCAACCAGAGCATACACTTCAGTGAAATCTATACCTTCCTGCTGACTAAAGCCCTGGACTACGAGTCGAGCTTTGTTACGAATCATAACCCCTCGATCGTCTCTCTTACACTTGAACACCCACTTGGTGTTTATCTTCCTGTGACCATCAGGCAAGTCTACCAATTTCCACACTCCCAACTTCTCAAACTGACTCAGCTCCTCTTGCATCGCGTTGACCCAAGAATCTTTAGTTAGTGCTTCCTTGTATGTTCGCGGTTCAATCTGCGAAATAAAACAACTAAGTGAAAACTCAGTTTGTACCGGAGCAACTGTAGAATAAAAACAAGTAAGGCCTTGGTCAATTTGTCACCTAGTGCGGACGCCTGATTGTAATTCTCCAATAATCAGCTCTTTTGGATGGTACAAAAGAGTTCTCGACATCACCTCGCCTGGAACATCTACCTCGCCTTCCAAATTTGTGACATTCTGATTTGCACCTTGTTCATTGACTGGAATTGTTTGACTTGATATCTGGATCTGCTCCCCCTCAGAGTCTGAATCACCAGATCGAATATAGGTCTATCATCAGATTCTAGATTATCGTTTACTGCCGTCTGATTGTCAAGAGTTTGCTGAATAACATCATGTACTCTAGCATTACTAGGACCAGCTTCATCGTCATTGGAAGCTCGATATTGACGTCTAGAAGACTCAGCTGGAAATCTTTCTTGTGATGCTTCATATTCTCTTAGAATATCCAACTCGTCAAAGAAATACGATTCTTCTTCCATGTCAAATTAATACCACAGAGTATCGTAATTAAAATGCCATGAGTCGCCGGGATTCTGAGGTGGCATGGTATAACTTTGACACTCAACATTATGTGCTTCGATGATCCGCTTCAAGCTTGGAACAAAGACTCGTTTCAATGGACTTGCATAACCCACGAAAATTGCTTCAATGCTCTTTGCACCAAATTTACCATAAGGTTCTAGAACTGTACAGGGAGACCCAAACGGTTCTAGATACTTCAGGTTAGGTTTGCGGTTGTTAATCAGCTCGAAACATGTCTTGTTGAATTTCTTCACTGTAAGAACCCGGTTGAGTGTATAGCAAGCGGCTGATACTGCTTCTGCCCAAAAGTTGACAGGTAGTTTGGAATCAGCAAGCATCGTCCTAGCCGTTTCAATTAGCGTCCTGTTCTTTCTTTCAGCTACTCCATTTTGTTGCGGAGTGTAAGGAGCACTAAATTCTTGCAATATACCTCTCTCATCACAATACTCTTCCATCTTGTTGTTCTTGAACTCTGTACCGTTGTCACTCCTAATTCTTCTGATTCGAGTTTGGTACAAGTTTTCAATTTTTCTGAACAACGTCATCAAACTTTCAAATGTCTCATCCTTTGTCTTCAGAAATGATACCCACAAAAATCTCGAGTAGTCATATGTAACTACTAGACAGTAGAGATCACCAGTTATGCTTTTAACGTTTACTGGACCAAACAGACCCATATGGAGTCTCTCTAACGGCCTCGAGATCGAGTTTTCCTTCTTCCCAGGGTGAGATTTCTTCTTTTGCTTGCCTTTGATACAGCTAATGCACTCCCCCTCAAGATGAAAACCTTTCACATGAACACCAATTACTAAGTCGTTATGCACCAGGTGATTCATTTTCCGCATGTGAATGTGACCCATCTTTCGATGTCACAATTGCGATTCTTTTTCCGTTGCTCTTGACATAAAACAGTGAGCCTGGCCCGTGGTAGTAGTTGCTACACTCATGTCCAACACGTACATATCATTGACTCTAGCTGCTCTCATGAAAACCCACTATTCGGGAACAACAAATCCTAGTTTCAATATCAAACATTCCTTATTTGTAAAGTGCGTTGTATACATACGATCACAGATCTGAGAAATGATTAGAAGATTGTTTTCAAGTTCAACGATGTAGTTTACTCTTTCAAACGTGACAATTCCATTCGATAGAGTACCCTCACCAACTATTCGACCACCTTGATTTCCTGCAAATCCCATATATCCTCCATTAAACCCTCGAACATCGTACAGTAGGGTCTTCTTCCCCGTCATGTGCTGAGAAGCTCCACTATCCATAATCCAACGTGAAACGGATCTTGGAAGCTCCTGCACATATCACAAACACTTAGTTAGATTTTGATGCCACCCAAGCCTCTTTTGAGTCAGGTAGCTTGACTTTGATGTGAGTTTTAGCAGTGTAAAGTGGCGGAAATTTTTTGTCATTCATCTTTAAGCTCTCTTCAGACCCAATCTCAACCTCTTTGTATAAAAAGAAATCATTTTTAGTAGGTTGACCAGATG